>LBNU01028044.1:11338-47890 GCA_014162995.1 Artemisia annua | reverse complement strand
TTTTAAGCATGTGTTTTCAGGTACTAATGATCTTAATAATTAGCTTTGGCATGTGACGTTTTGGGCGTGGAGGAGTGGCTAAGGCTGGAAAGGCAATTCTGTCAAGGCAGCTTAACTACTTTCACTATCTTATTTTACATGTCATTCGTAAAACCTTTTTGTATCTTTTACTATTTCCGGTGCTAAACTTTGTTTATTTTCCGCTGCAAACTCTATTTACTTTTTCCGCTGCTACTTTGACTTAAGAGTCCTTGTACTCTAAATGGTTTGTAATTCGAATTATATGTTTGGTCACATTTATAAACGTCCCGAGTCATGGTCATTAGCTATAAATGTGCTTGGTTTCTGTTTGCGTAATACCCCCAGCATGATAGCTGCCATATTTGAGTTGGGGGTGTTACAAGAATCTTTACGCATACTTTTTAGGTACATAGATCATTGTTACCTGCTTTGTTATTGTTATGAAATATAGAACCAAAATCTATAAGTAGTGGCTTAAAGCTTTTTATTCTTTTAAATTTTGTCCCAGAAATTACGTGAAAGACGTTGCGAGTGGTTGTCTGTAGTATTTTCCTGACCGTAAATGGCTTTAGGTATCCATTCTAATAGATAAGTATAATGGAACAATTAAAAGAAACAATTACATTGTTATTATGAATGGTGGGGAATTGTATTGTGCTGCAAGTCCCGTAATCAGTTAAGTGAGTTTCTGAGGGTTTAATGGTGTGCTCATATGCATCTTCAAAATCTCGATAAGCTAATGATCAGCTGTGAAAAATAAGCTATAAACCAAACACCCCCTAAATTTAGAATTTTATTTTGTTGAGTAGTTTGTGTAAGTAGTTAAAGTCAGGTTTATATGTTTGATAATAAGTTGGGTCCATTCTTTGTGTGTTATGTTAGTTTTTTTATATGAAAGGTACCCTTTTTATTTAGAAAAAAATGAGATTAAGTATTACTGTTATTGCAAAAAAAAAACAATTCTGTAAATCGTCCAAAAGTGCAAGTTTATACATATAACAGTTTCAATTGGTATTTTTATGTATTTATTAGAAATATGGTTGCTTTGTTAAGATATATGAAGGCGATGTTTGTAAAATGATTATATTATTGTTGTATTTTCAAGTTACAGATGATCAATTTTCATTGAGTTTTGGGTACAGGGGTCAATTTTCATGTAAATTTTCAAATATACAAATTCCTCAAACACTTGGAACAACCGATTATGTGGTTATAACTTCAAATGTCACAAGCACCTAGAAGCACTATCTATTGCAGTCCTTAGTGTTGTTACATATGGTTATAGCACCATACAGTATATCAGGAAGTCATAAATGGTATTTTAGAATTTCGTCAGCTAACTAACAGTTTAAAACTTTTACTCAACGATTGCATTTTTTATGTACAGATGTAATGTGTTGGATCTTATGTGAACAGATGAACGCGTGCGGTTTGAGGTTAGCTTTCGGCTTTTTAAAAGATTTGGAGTTTGAATTCTGACCATTTTGTTAATGGGATTCAGTTTGAACAAATTAAGATATTGTGGCAGGAACTTATGCTATTGGATCAGTCGGTATTCTTTAGGAGTACGGATATTGTGATAGGATATGCAGCTTGATATCGATGATATGTCACATTAGGTATAAGTTATTTCTTCACTTTCATGATACTTTTTCCTGGAAAAATCCTATGGAATACTAATGACACGAGTCTAAATGTATTTATGTTTGAGTCAATAACATGTACTTTTTATCAGATTGTTTTTTATAAAAACAATGCAACACCGGTTTGAACAAAAAAAATTTGGTTTCATCCGAGTCATTGAATAATTTATGTAGGGGAAAAATATTTAGCTAGAACAGGGCGTTATGTGAGCTGCAATACTCATCTCGAAATTGGTACGAAAAGCTTAGACTAAACATGCCGTAAATAGATAACGGCTTGATATATGGGATATGGGCTGACTTTTATGGCCTTTTTTGCAGAGCAAAGCCGACAGGACGATTGAAAGTCTCCTGAATGTCCTTCTGTATCTTTTGCTTTTGCCATGAAGGTATATGTTTTGCTATGACATGCTCCTTCTATTAATGGTGTAGTTCCTCCAACTCAGTAACACATGAGATTATGATACCTTGAATTCATGGGTGTTGCTAAATACTCGGTGAGTTCTCATTTGAATGTGTTACGTAAAGTCAAATTGTATATTAGTGTAATTCTATGTCAATTGACCACCACTAGATTAGGTTAGGTGGATTCGGCACCGTGCACGAAGTATAAGTCAGCGTCTTTGACGATACAATCGCATCAGAAGGAAAAAATAGTCGAGTTTTCCCAAAAAACGCAGCATCAGTAGCCGTTAAACATCTTGAAAGGTGACAAACAGAAGCCAAGTTGGATACGAAGACGATTTCAAATTACAACTCAAGGTATGCTAGATATGATATGTTTTTTTTGGTCGTTAAAGGCGTGTCTTTTCAACGCTTTATTGACTTTTATCGTGTAACAATATGTACAGCATCGAGTAGTACAGAGGACGCTATTAAGCACCTTCGATCAAAAAGGCCAATGAGTAACACCAAGGTTAGTAGTTTTCTTTACGAAATTCTGTTTATTTGTTTATTTTTTTTTGGAAAACTTAGACGGTCTCAAGTGAACAGCCAAATGTTTTGTATAAGATTCCTTTATGTATGTGTTTCTCTGCTATGTTTTTTGTGACTCTTTTTTCCCTTCATATCTATGTATTAAAAGAGTACTTTTTTCAGAATTTATATTATTGGTTATGAAGCCTTATAAATTTGTGTCATTCACTGCACTTTTAGCACTCCATGATTGCGTTGGTTTGAGTTATATGAGGTCCACATTAGTAGAAGTGTAGTATGAGTTTTATGCTGATATATTCCTATAAGGGTCTTGATATTGTATATTATTAAGTTACTTTTGTTATGATTCAACTATAATATTTTGGAGTAAATTGTCTAATAGTCCAGCGATATATGCTTTTTTGCAATAGCGTGCCACCAAGAATATGAACTGAATGCCGTTTATACCTGCCCAAATATTGCACATGATATATGCTTTTTAATTCGATGGGAGTGTTTTATTAGTTCACTTATATTTAAAAAAATGGACCTGATATATAATGTAACACCCCCAAAATTCGGGTCTAGCGGAAGCATACAAGCAATGGGGTGCTACTAAATTGGTATCACAACACAAGGAATAAAGAATGGATTTTATTTCATTAATATAAAATAAAAGTTGTCATGTAAGACATAAAGTTTACATGATATAAAAATAGTGCGGAAATAGGCCCATAAAATTAGTTGAAGTAGTCCCAAATGTTCATCAGAGTCGCCTATGACCATGCCCTTTGCCAAGCGCCTTCAATTAGTGAGCTAACGCCTTAAACCTGAGAATACACGCTAAAGGTCAGCTTACGCTGGTGAGTTCATAGAGTTTAAGTTACAAAAACAGTTTGGGACCTGAAAAGTTTTAGCGCTATGTGTAACTAGAGTAGGTGTAGACTCACAATCACAATCACAATCACAATCACAATCTCAATCTCAATCTCAATCAATCAATCGTTTATCATCTTAGGAAAGATGAATGGTCATAGTGAGCAGGCCTCTCAGCGGTCACTAGTCAGGCTACAGCAAGGAACCACCCAAGACTGCCCCAAATCTAGGCCGCGATAGCGTCTATTCCAAACTAGGGTCAAACGCCCTAGCTCTAGGTCAACGACTACCTCCGTCTACCCTAAAACTAGTCCACACAATAGCAAAACGAAACAGTAGCAGGTCCAAGTAAAACAGTTTGAGCTAGAAAGCTCTCATATAAACAGGCAAGCACATAATGCCTTCAAATACTTAATTCAAATACTTCGATAAATCACTCAATCAATCAATCAATCAATCATTCAATCATTCAACTTAATCAAATCGTTCACGTACTCAAGTAAGCAATCATTTCATTTAGTAAAAGAGCATGTATTCCCCCCAAAATAGTTATGAAAACTTATTTAAAAGAAGGGGGCTATGAACTCACCTTAGCCACAGCAATGCAAGAATCACAATCGACACAACTTGGCATCAAAAGCTAATCGCAACGATATCCAAAAGATGGGCACGACGGCACCAAGTAGTACGAACACGAGAGTACTTCCTAATACGCATACGATAATCTCAAAATATAGTTCGTACAATAATAAAGTCTATATAAGACGATGTGTCATAGTTTTCGTGGATTACTCGAATCATTACTTGTAAAAAGTTTAGTATCAACGTTTCGTAAGAAAGCGTTATGTTTCGTGTGGTGTGGTAAGAAGACTTAGACTCAAAATACAACTCATACCAAAATGATAATTACTTCAACGTACAACTCACGCCAATAGAGGAAAAGATATCGACATATAACTCACGCCCAAGAGGAAATCGACATTGTCAAGATCAAGAAATACTAATCAACTCAAGTCATTTAAAGAAAATCTAGAAAATGACCACGATTAACCATATAATTTAAATAGATAAGTTTCGGCGTTTACCCCATAACCCCAAATGGTTTATATAAAATGTACTCGTTTTATAAGGAAATCACAAGTTAATAACTCTAATATGAAAGAGTTTTAAGGATTTAATAAAACTATACATTTTAAATTCTTTGTCGGGTTTTATAAGAATAATCTTATAAAAGATTAGAAATAAAAGTGTAGTTTAGAATGTTGTATAAATTTCGGCATGACGCGTCCATTTATATAACCTTCCCAAGTCGAAAGACTTTAAATAACTCAATTCTCCAAAACAATATTTCCCGACAATTTATTAGAAACTATAAAGTATATTCGTTGATTATCAGACGTTATTTACTTATTGTGTATTCGTTGCGAATCAAATATATTAAATTCGTTGTGAGTCTAATATATTGTATTCGTTTCAAGTCAATAAGTCCATATTGTCCAACGTCCAAAATATCAATACAAGTCTAGTATTTATCCAATAATCCGAGTCAAAGTCCCAATCACCAATTCCGTTAAGCATTCATGTTATCCAAGCTTAAGTCACAATCCCATAATATATAATCCGAAACGTACCAAAAGCACCAACGTAAAAACAATTAAGTATCGCTTGACCATTTAATCCGATAACCATTATCTCACAATAAACTTAATGCCAATTAAGTTCCAACACACTATTTATTTTATAAACAAACATACTCTCAAAATGTTTTGACTTATCATTAGCAAAATAAACTAACACTATAATTAATTAAAAACCATACACTTTCTTAATTATAAATTTTGGTGGGGTTACTACTAGCCCATTAAAAGATTAAGTAACACTCACTTAAGTGAGATTTGAGCTTTGGTCCAGTTAAACTAAACGCACCATTTTTTTTTAAAGCATTTATCAATAACTTTAAATGAGCAACTATTTAGTAAATCCCAAAAGCCATTCGCGACCAAATTTGAATCGACCACAACGCTTGGTCGAGTTTAAACGCAGATTCAAGAATCAAAATATTGACAATGACCACAACAAGAACAAGAATAACTCACAGTTGGATCCGGGTCAACCCCGGGTCAGTCAACCCGACCCGTTTGACTCACGGTAACAAAACAAACAACCCTTTTTATCCACATTAACCACACGAATAAAAATATGAAAAACTTTTTAATCCTTATATTAACTCCTCAATCTAAATAACTCATTTTTTTTATCCATTTAGATCCACGAAAACTAATTAACAACACCAAACGGGTTCATCAAAACAATAAATAATAATGAGTTTCCAAGGTTACCAATTCGAGAAAAAGAAGAGATAGAGTCGAGATGAGGAGGCGAGGATGGTGTCTTCTTCGAGTACAACTCGAACCACCAAACCCTTCCAGATCCGTGGGATTTGAGATCCAAACGTGGTATAACGAGCATAAAGTGGTAAGTTATCACCACCTTGGTCTTCAAAAGTCAAGAAGCATGAGCGAGGTGATGTTGTGGTGGTGATACCGTGAGTGAAACGTGGTCAAAAGATGAGTATAGGGCGCGTGATGTATACCAACAGAAGGATGATGGCTTGGGGATGATTATAGTGGTGGCGGTGAGGTTTGGTGACCGGTGGTATAGCCGGAAACTGGCCGGATGTGGCCGGAGAAGAAGGGAGGAAGGGTGTCGGCTGCAAGTGTGAGAGAAGGAGGGAGTGAACCCTAAAAATGAAAGAAATAATTAAAAGTGGGGCTTTTATAGGGGGGGTTTTAGAGTTAGCAAGTCAAGGGACCACTCGGTCATTCTATTAAAGCTAGGGGCGGTGGACAGAACCTAACCGAGGGACCAAAGCTGTAATTTATCTAATCCTTCACGAAACAAAGTTCGGGGCTCATTTAAGCGAGTAAACTAAAGATTCATGATACGGGAATAGCACCAACGTGCTAAAAATAATATTTCCAATAAAAATGGTTATAAATACGTCTAGTACCTCGAAACTCAAACCAAACTCAAAATAGATGATCTTTTCTCCGAATAGAATCAGGAGAAATTTTGCGGGTTGTCACAGTCCCACCTCCTTAGAAGAATCGTGTCCTCACGATTCAATTCCAGTTACTCATCAGGTTCTGAAAGAAACAAGCACGTACGCACGAGGATTCATCTTCACGTTCACTACGCGAGTTTAGGATCCTTTAGCGAGTTTCGACGAACTCTATCGATAGGAATGCGACTAAATGAAAGTCGTCAAGTTCCAAGGTTCAAGATTTCAATAGGTCGACAAGGTTCAAACGTTACGATATTAAAATTTCTCCAAGAGGAATAACAACAGCCTCAATGGCAAGTCATCACTTAGATTGTAGACATAAGAATGTCGTGAATGCTGCTGAGTTCTGACGATAGCTCAAACGTGTGAGCTACCAATCTGACTCTAGCAAGAATCTGAAAGGATCGATACGACAAGAATTCATAAAGTTTACGTCATCAGGGTTTCTAATCATCCACAAGTAGTGTACATCTCCGTTCCGCCTTCGAACGATCTTCTTGATAGATTACGTACAAATTCAAGATCAGAAAGTTGGGTATCTCCATCTTTATCTAACAAGTCGGCGATCGGCATTCGTGACCATAGAGGGTCTTTTGCAATGCCATTGGAAAACCGAATTAGTAGGTAAGAGAGAAATTGTCCAACAGGAGGTGAACGGATTAAGTAGGATTATCAACAAATACTCAGGTAGAGGTCGGGATTCGTTTCCCGAGGTCTAGCTTACGATATAGCAGTAAAATAAAATCGGCAAAAGGATTTGTGAAACGGCTCATAGGATAATAGGGAAACAACCCATTGTTTAAAAATTACAGGAAAGTCAATTCTCAATTTTCATCTTGATTTCATAATCTTGCCGCAAGGCAGTAAAATGTTAAATGAAATCGTCAAATCAAGCTATTCGCAAAATAACGTACAAGGTATCAAGGAAGCATTTCACCATTTATAAAGCGATAGTTAGATCAAAATTTTGATATTTAGGATAGTAGCAAGGTTGCATTTAAATCCATAGCATGACAAAAGTATTTTACAAAATGGTCTTGTGAGACAATTTCGTAAAATGGTTAGTGAGATAACAAGAAAAAAAACAGTTATCCTTTATTAAGTTGTGGTAAAAATCAAAATTTTGATTTTTGCGAGATAGCAGTAAAACATCTTGTAATATGGCAACATTTTGTAAATTACTTTCAAGGCAGTTTCACTATCCAATAAGAGAAGGAACAAAGATAAAGAATATTTCCGAGGGACGAGTGAATGAAATAGACGGTTGTCCCAAGGATCGTGATTTAAGTTACCTCTCAAAATCTTAAGAATTCTGTTACGCACGAAATCCTTTCGGATTGGGAGATTTAACAAGTTCAAAGTACATCTCCGTAAGAGGATGTCGATTGCTACAAGCAATCGGTTAGAGTCGATTGACTCGGCACGATACGTACGTTAGAGGTGGAAAGTACAACCTCAATTGAACATCGTCGCTAAAACAGCATCGATTGAGAAAAATGAATATCCTCAACTAAGAAATGAATAACGTCGATTAAGTTAACGAACATCATCGATTAAGGAAGTGAATGTCATCGATTAAGAAAATAAACATCCTTGGTTAAGAAAATCATCATTTGGGTAGCTTACTTCGATGGAATAAACCTTTCCACCCTCGAGCAAAATCACCAAAACCTTAAACCTCGTAACAACTTGATTTTAGCTAAATCTCGCAACTCATCAATCAAGAACTATCACGAGATTCGACCGTGTATCAAGTTGTTAAGAATTAAGAATTTAACGTCGTCGATGATTTGGCTCAATTCAAGAATTGCTCAAAACAACAAATAGGTACTTACGGCTAAAATTCAATATTCATCATACGGTTCCGAACACAAGCTTAGAGTAGAGGGGACTGTGACTAGATCGCAGGATGATACGAGGCTAAAGGCCAAATCACAATTCGAAACGAAATCGAAGATCACAAAATACCATAATCCAAATTCGAAATCCAGAACGTACTCAAAATCAATTCCACCAATATCCGAAAGTCACGTCGAGACATAGTCGGAGTTCAATCAAATTATACTCAAAATTAAATTCAGACGTATCCAAAGTTAAATCCAACGTAGTCGGAATCAGATCCATAACGATCAAAACCGAATTCAAAATATCGAAAGTCCACTTGGGACGAAATCCGGAAATCAATTCAATTACAAAGTTCGAAATCAAATCTATACGTGACCAAAATCAACTTCAAACAATAATCCAAACCAAAATCCAATACTTTCAATAAAATCAACGAGGCTCAATACGATAAGCAACTCAGATTCAAATGATGCCAATAGGGTCTAGCCGACCCAAGGCGAAAATACGCTCGACGGCGACAAACAGGAATTCCACGTAAACAAGGACGTTTAGTGGTGTTAGAAGCATTACGATTCATACGGTGTTGCGATGCCAATGTGTCGTGTGCAAATGCAGGCTTAGGTGTTGAGTTCAATGCTTGTGTGTGCACGCAACTTATCATTCCTAAAGGAAAACTCTAACCCGAACATAATGCTGTTGTAACTACCCTCAGTATCACGAAATTCACCTCTGAGCCAGACATAGGTGATCAGGCCATGTCTAACTGTCCCTGGTTGAATGTAGGTGATCAAGCTACATTCAGCCGAGGTTCAATGAATTTTGAAACACTCAGCCTAGTCACGCTAGTAATATGTCCTTTATCCCAAATCATTCCAAATGCTACGACTAGTGTGCAAAATCAACAAGTCGTTAATGAGATTACGCAAGGGAATAGCGTAACTCGGAGATAAATGCAGTACTTGCATAAGCATGTGGAAATGCTCATGGCGAAGAGTTAAGATAGGCGGCTATGAATGAAATATCCGAAAGGAAGGCACACACTACTACGATTATATCCTCATACTCTTCAATCATATCATACTCAATTCATCACATACATCAACAAATATCTCACCAAGTGTATTCTCAGTTATCTAATCAACTACATCCTCAAGAAATTATTACGCGAGGCATCAGCTTGGCAGGCAGGCACGTAGCGGTCATAGGTTTTAATTTTCACAAAAGTGGTTATAGTTTGGGTTTTAAAATGCCCAATTCTCTATAACCTAGGCTCTGATACCATCTGTAACACCCCCAAAATTCGGGTCTAGCGGAAGCATACATGCATTGGGGTGCTACTAAATTGGTATCACAACACAAGGCACAAAGAATGGTTTTTATTTCATTAATATAAAATAAAAGTTGTCATGTAAGACATAAAGTTTACATGATATAAAAATAGTGCGGAAATAGGCCCATAAAATAATTGTAGTAGTAGTCCCAAATGTTCATCAGAGTCGCCTATGACCATGCCCTTTGCCAAGCGCCTTCAATTAGTGAGCTAACGCCTTAAACCTGAGAATACACGCTAAAGGTCAGCTTACGCTGGTGAGTTCATAGAGTTTAAGTTACAAAAACAGTTTGGGACCTGAAAAGTTTTAGCGCTATGTGTAACTAGAGTAGGTGTAGACTCACAATCACAATCACAATCACAATCACAATCTCAATCTCAATCTCAATCAATCAATCGTTTATCATCTTAGGAAAGATGAATGGTCATAGTGAGCAGGCCTCTCAGCGGTCACTAGTCAGGCTACAGCAAGGAACCACCCAAGACTGCCCCAAATCTAGGCCGCGATAGCGTCTATTCCAAACTAGGGTCAAACGCCCTAGCTCTAGGTCAACGACTACCTCCGTCTACCCTAAAACTAGTCCACACAATAGCAAAACGAAACAGTAGCAGGTCCAAGTAAAACAGTTTGAGCTAGAAAGCTCTCATATAAACAGGCAAGCACATAATGCCTTCAAATACTTAATTCAAATACTTCGATAAATCACTCAATCAATCAATCAATCAATCATTCAATCATTCAACTTAATCAAATCGTTCACGTACTCAAGTAAGCAATCATTTCATTTAGTAAAAGAGCATGTATTCCCCCCAAAATAGTTATGAAAACTTATTTAAAAGAAGGGGGCTATGAACTCACCTTAGCCACAGCAATGCAAGAATCACAATCGACACAACTTGGCATCAAAAGCTAATCGCAACGATATCCAAAAGATGGGCACGACGGCACCAAGTAGTACGAACACGAGAGTACTTCCTAATACGCATACGATAATCTCAAAATATAGTTCGTACAATAATAAAGTCTATATAAGACGATGTGTCATAGTTTTCGTGGATTACTCGAATCATTACTTGTAAAAAGTTTAGTATCAACGTTTCGTAAGAAAGCGTTATGTTTCGTGTGGTGTGGTAAGAAGACTTAGACTCAAAATACAACTCATACCAAAATGATAATTACTTCAACGTACAACTCACGCCAATAGAGGAAAAGATATCGACATATAACTCACGCCCAAGAGGAAATCGACATTGTCAAGATCAAGAAATACTAATCAACTCAAGTCATTTAAAGAAAATCTAGAAAATGACCACGATTAACCATATAATTTAAATAGATAAGTTTCGGCGTTTACCCCATAACCCCAAATGGTTTATATAAAATGTACTCGTTTTATAAGGAAATCACAAGTTAATAACTCTAATATGAAAGAGTTTTAAGGATTTAATAAAACTATACATTTTAAATTCTTTGTCGGGTTTTATAAGAATAATCTTATAAAAGATTAGAAATAAAAGTGTAGTTTAGAATGTTGTATAAATTTCGGCATGACGCGTCCATTTATATAACCTTCCCAAGTCGAAAGACTTTAAATAACTCAATTCTCCAAAACAATATTTCCCGACAATTTATTAGAAACTATAAAGTATATTCGTTGATTATCAGACGTTATTTACTTATTGTGTATTCGTTGCGAATCAAATATATTAAATTCGTTGTGAGTCTAATATATTGTATTCGTTTCAAGTCAATAAGTCCATATTGTCCAACGTCCAAAATATCAATACAAGTCTAGTATTTATCCAATAATCCGAGTCAAAGTCCCAATCACCAATTCCGTTAAGCATTCATGTTATCCAAGCTTAAGTCACAATCCCATAATATATAATCCGAAACGTACCAAAAGCACCAACGTAAAAACAATTAAGTATCGCTTGACCATTTAATCCGATAACCATTATCTCACAATAAACTTAATGCCAATTAAGTTCCAACACACTATTTATTTTATAAACAAACATACTCTCAAAATGTTTTGACTTATCATTAGCAAAATAAACTAACACTATAATTAATTAAAAACCATACACTTTCTTAATTATAAATTTTGGTGGGGTTACTACTAGCCCATTAAAAGATTAAGTAACACTCACTTAAGTGAGATTTGAGCTTTGGTCCAGTTAAACTAAACGCACCATTTTTTTTAAAGCATTTATCAATAACTTTAAATGAGCAACTATTTAGTAAATCCCAAAAGCCATTCGCGACCAAATTTGAATCGACCACAACGCTTGGTCGAGTTTAAACGCAGATTCAAGAATCAAAATATTGACAATGACCACAACAAGAACAAGAATAACTCACAGTTGGATCCGGGTCAACCCCGGGTCAGTCAACCCGACCCGTTTGACTCACGGTAACAAAACAAACAACCCTTTTTATCCACATTAACCACACGAATAAAAATATGAAAAACTTTTTAATCCTTATATTAACTCCTCAATCTAAATAACTCATTTTTTTTTATCCATTTAGATCCACGAAAACTAATTAACAACACCAAACGGGTTCATCAAAACAATAAATAATAATGAGTTTCCAAGGTTACCAATTCGAGAAAAAGAAGAGATAGAGTCGAGATGAGGAGGCGAGGATGGTGTCTTCTTCGAGTACAACTCGAACCACCAAACCCTTCCAGATCCGTGGGATTTGAGATCCAAACGTGGTATAACGAGCATAAAGTGGTAAGTTATCACCACCTTGGTCTTCAAAAGTCAAGAAGCATGAGCGAGGTGATGTTGTGGTGGTGATACCGTGAGTGAAACGTGGTCAAAAGATGAGTATAGGGCGCGTGATGTATACCAACAGAAGGATGATGGCTTGGGGATGATTATAGTGGTGGCGGTGAGGTTTGGTGACCGGTGGTATAGCCGGAAACTGGCCGGATGTGGCCGGAGAAGAAGGGAGGAAGGGTGTCGGCTGCAAGTGTGAGAGAAGGAGGGAGTGAACCCTAAAAATGAAAGAAATAATTAAAAGTGGGGCTTTTATAGGGGGGGTTTTAGAGTTAGCAAGTCAAGGGACCACTCGGTCATTCTATTAAAGCTAGGGGCGGTGGACAGAACCTAACCGAGGGACCAAAGCTGTAATTTATCTAATCCTTCACGAAACAAAGTTCGGGGCTCATTTAAGCGAGTAAACTAAAGATTCATGATACGGGAATAGCACCAACGTGCTAAAAATAATATTTCCAATAAAAATGGTTATAAATACGTCTAGTACCTCGAAAC
This sequence comes from Artemisia annua, assembly GCA_014162995.1. Taxonomy (NCBI): domain Eukaryota; kingdom Viridiplantae; phylum Streptophyta; class Magnoliopsida; order Asterales; family Asteraceae; genus Artemisia; species Artemisia annua. The sequence goes on along the minus strand of LBNU01028044.1, from coordinate 34,908 downwards.
TCAAACCAAACTCAAAATAGATGATCTTTTCTCCGAATAGAATCAGGAGAAATTTTGCGGGTTGTCACATATAAGCAGTTAAACACATTAAGGTTGCATATGACTAACAAGATTAGTTGGGTTGTATTGGTAAGCCTAAAGATTTTGTGTGTGGTGAATAATGATCAGTGTCTTATTTGATATGTGCCTTCGATAAGCAAAATTACCCCTGTTGTCATACTATGGGCTTTACTCCTTTTTGGAAAGTCTTTGTACTGGTACATAAAACTTTTATTACTAAACCTTAACTTTTGCATTTAGTTTTACATCTTATAACATGTGAATGCTTTAAGTAATAATACTATATATATATATATATATATCAGATTTGTTAAAATTGTTCTATTGACTTGCAAAGCTTCATTTTTTTAATGCAAAGGTTCACTTTTTCCTTGGAATTTTACATATTACAGGGAATGATATTGCTGGGAATGAGTCCACCGTTTCGAGCCGTACTCTAGCTGGACAAGAAAATGTCAAATAAGAAAACGACCTCAAGTTGTAACTTGATTGCTATATCATATTATAATAAATTTCAAACTTTTTTTTGGTGTTTTAAGCTAAAAATTAGTGTTACATAGTAACCAACAAAGGCTTCTAGAGTTTGAACTGACCCGTGATTGCAACACTTGCTAAACCTTCTTTAGCAAATCACCCCGCGGCAACGCGCGGGTGATCCACCTCATATGATTAGAAATGTAAGGATGCGTATATTCAATGCAAAAAATGATTAATCATTTCGAATTCTAAATAAATATTTTTGCCCATTTACGACAACGTGTCGAGTGTTTGAACTTAACGATTAATGTTATATCACATGTTATATATCAAGCAAAATACTGTACCGAAACCGACCAAAAAACATACAAAAAAAAGTAAAAATAAAAATAAAATAAAACCTTTGTCAAAAATATATGAAAGTGCACATCCATTGAAAGATTATTGAATGCTCGTAATGATGGTGTAACTTATGTAGGTTAACTATTTACGATTCATGAGATATGTATTTTTTTTAAACTGTGTAAGTGAGTTTTAATTAGTAATAGGGCCTGTTTGTTTAATTTTTTTTCATTAAGTCATGTTAATTAACAGATGACTTATTGCAGACAATCTCAGTTTTGTTACTTAATATTTTCAGTAATCTTTCTCTATTAAGTCACAAACAAACAGTTTTCATATGATTTAATTAATTTAGTTTTTTTCATATTAAGTCAATTAAGTCTCAAACACCCCTTAAGCAGGTTAAGAGGGACAAAAATGTAACTAATTTGTCACTTTTTGCTTTGTTGAATAAACATCTTTATTTTTATTATTCTATACGTTATATTTTTGAATTCCATTTGCTATGTGGATTTGATAATCATTTTACTCCTACCTGCTGTGTTGATAAATAAGAAAAGTAAAATTGTCACAAATAAATACAATAGAAGGAATTAAAAAAATATAATGTATGCAATAGGAAAAAAATAAAGATGAATATAAAACCAAAAACTTAAGTTGGTTACATTAGTGTCTTCTGCCTTATCTAATCTAACTATCTTATAATGGAGGAAGACCTACTATTAATAAAAATACTTAAATTAAGCAATACAACTTCTAAGGCTATAAGTACAATAACCAATACTACTTATAGAAATTCCCCTCATATTTAATTCTAACATACAATTAATACTAACATTAAATACAATAAATAAATCATTATGTACAATAAATTCAATTAATTAACTTGTAAATAAATACAATTAATGCACTTATTAAAACACCCCTTACATAATAAATACAAATTTTCAAGCATATTGTACATCCAACTTAAACACAATTCCTGTTTAAATGTCGCTAATACAAATAATAAAGCACATTATACAAATATTCAAGCCCGAACGGCAACGGGCCAAATGGGCTCGAGCCCGAACGGGCACGGGCCAAACGTGCTCGAGCCTGAACGGACTCGAGCCAACGGGCTCGAGCCCGAACGGATACGAGCTAAACGAAAATTTTGATATCCGTAAATTTATTGTCAAAAAGAACATAATAAACTAAAATACATGATTCACCGGAAAATTTTATTTCAGGGTACCCGCCGCCGCAACGCGCGGGTACTCTGCTATTAATCAATAATGCATAAAGGCCTACTAAAATGAGAAACTCTTAAAATTCAACATTGCTTATTATAGTAAAATTCAATAGTTTGCACATAATTAAAATGCAATTAATACACAATTAATGTGGTCAATTAATTAACTAGTCAATAAAAATAATTAATGCAGTTATTAAAATACTCTTTACATAAGAGATACAAATTAACCAACTCGAACACAATTATTAAATATCACTAATACAAATAATAAAGCATATTATACAAATATTTAAATCCGAACCGGCAACGGGTCAAAAGGGCTCGAGCCTGAACGGGCACGGGCCAAACGGGCTCGAGCCCAATTGGGCACAGGGTAAATGAAATTCTTGATATCCGTAAATTTAAATTGTCAAAAATAACATATTAACTAAAATTCATGATTCACCGTAAAATTTCATTTCAGGATACCCGTCGCTGCAACGCGCAGGTCATTGCTAGTCTTTTCTTATATAAAATGAGTAAATTAGATTTGCCCGTGAAAGTGTAAGAAAATAATAGTCAATAAATGAAATTTTCTCTAATAATATATTACTATATGTTTCGTCCGTAATTTTGAATCAACAAGGCTTTAAATTTAACACATTTGCTAAAAAAAATAAGAAAAGAAAAAAAAATAACGCATTTACTTTATAAACATAATGTTCTTCCAAAAGAGATCACTTTTAGATTTACAACTAGTAGGCTAGTCTATAAAAAGAAAGATAAAAGATCATTCGAGAACAAAATTTTTTTTATATACCAAGGGACTAATCTCCATCCTCCATCTTTATTTGATCTAATGGATGAGATTAATCACAACAATTAAAAAAAACCCACTTTCATCCTTTTTTCAATATATTAATATCTCTCAAACCGTTAATCGTTAAGCGAAAAAATATATTGTTACGACGAAAATTTAATTATCTTTCTATAGATACACACTTTAATATATTTTCGACAATTTTTTTTTCATTTCTTTCACGTTTTTTTTTCGTGGCCGAAAAATCACATGTGATATTACATATCGCATGTGACATTACACTAATATCACATGTGATATGTTATATCACATGTGATATATCATATGCGATTTTTTCGGACACAAAAAAAACATGAAAAAAAAATTGTTGAAAGTATAACAAAGTGCCCGTCTATAGAAAGATAATTAGATGCTCGTCGCTATGGTGTAATGATTTTCACTTAACGATTAACGGTTTAAGAGATATTTAAATTATAAAAAATAGGTGAAATATTAAAATGCTTTTAATATGAACCATTGATTTATTTTTAGATGGATGGTGGGGATGAGTCCCTTGTTATGTAGGAAAAGTTTGGTATGTAAAATAACTCTCCTAAAAAAGAAAACAAGTTAGTGCTCTTTCTGAATTTGGTCAAAATTCAAAACTAATTATTAAATGCTTCATTTTTTACTTCTTTTACTTGATTTCATTTGACCCAAAAAGAGCAATAAATTGATACGTTTATACTAAACTCTCTCTCTATATATAGAGTTACTTTAGTTTTTAGTAAGAAACCTGCAACATTTTAACTTGAATTGTTTTTATTTGAAACACTCATCATAAAATTTGTTTGGGAAGAGCATAAACACATACAACGACAATGTATGCTCCAACGCCTCCAATCATATGCATATTTTTTTTGTTTTTCTTGTTGTTTACTCCTGTTTTTCCAATTCAAGATGTTAAAAATTTTAAAGCGAAATATAAATCTTTTAATTCAAGTATAGAGTCCAAGAAGATGAAGTTGATCAATGATCTTCTTAAGAAGATCAATAAGCCTTTCGTGAAGTCGATTAAGGTAACATAGCTTGAAAGTTCTATGTGATTATTTATACAAATGTTTAGTACGTGTTTAATGTTTTTTGATTATATGTTTGTCTATTTTATGCTGAATCAGAGTCCAGACGGTGATATAATAGATTGCGTTTTGATTCACCTTCAACCAGCTTTTGATCTTCCACAACTAAAAGGATCATTGCCAATGGTATACTTTTCATTTGGACATATATAAAATAAATCCGAGCCAAAAAACTATGTTTTACAACCTATTTCCAATTTATCGTATTATTTTTTCTTTGTTTCATAATAATAATAAAAAACAGGACCCGCCGGAGTTACCAATACCAAATGGACATGAGCAAGCAGAAAAGGAATCGGAAATTAAGCAAGTATGGAGTTCAAATGGTGAATCATGTCCAAATGGAACAATTCCGATTCGAAGAACAACTGCAAGTGACATTTTAGCATTCGGTTCTATTTCTAATTTTGGAAAGAAAATACGTCCAAATAGCTTAGATACACATGAGGTACCCAATTTTAATCTCATATGTCATATTAAAACACTAAAAGTGTAAATTGTTTTATGGATCGATTTATTACCCGTGTATGTTTGCAGTATGCACTAGGATCTGTAGAAGAAGGTGTATACCATGGTGCAAAAGCAACATTTAATTTATGGAAACCAAATGTTACTGGTGTAAATGAATTTAGTCTTTCACAGATGTGGCTTGCGTATAATGTTCCAAATCGTCTTGTCAACACTGTCGAAGCTGGTTGGATGGTATTGTCAATCTTATTATTTTTCCAAATCTATGTTAATTTATATTCTAACAAAAATTGATAATTGTCAATGTTGATCTAACTATTAATCACATCGATCTTTTTATCCATAATCAATCATAAAAAGATATTGATCATGATTCATGAACTAAATAGTGCAATTACGTACATATATGACGTGATTATGCTTAGGGGCTCTTATCTTTTCAAAATCACTTTTCTGTATGCTTATTGATATACGCTCTTATTTATCATGATGACAGGTTTACCCAAAATTGTATAAGGATAATGGTACCCCAAGATTATTTAATTTTTGGACTGTAAGTTTTGGTTTTTTTTTTTTTTTTTTTTTTTTTTTTTTTTTTTTTTTTTTTTTTTTTTTTTTTTTTTTTTTTTTTTTTTTTTTTTTTTGGATTTTTTTTTCTTTTTTTTGGAACATGACTGTAAGTTACTCGTATATACTTGTAGATTTGATATTTATTTCCGAACAAAATGCTAGCACACATAACTTTTTAGTTACACATTTTATTTAAATGGCTAGTCACGTACACGCCACGCCTATGAGATAACACGTAGAAGAAATGTTGAGACTTAATCAATGGCTCACTCAGAAGTTTAAATACTTTAAGAGTAGGTTTATGCGATTGAGTTTAATATGAAATACTAAAATATAATAAATCTAATAAATTTTGCAGCCGGATAATTATAAAACTGGATGCTACAATTTAAACTGTCCGGGGTTCGTCCAAACTACTAATAAATACAGCCTTGGAGGTGCTTTGAATCCCCCATCAACATATGATGGTACACAAACCATTATTACCATTAAAATGTTTAAGGTAAGCATTTAATCTCGTAAGGATATTGGGAAAGACTTTCTTTTTTCCGTTTAAGATAATCGTTTGATATTTGATTTTTCAGGGTATGACTGGTGCCTGGTGGTTGGTCGTGGGAGATGAAGCGTTAGGTTATTGGCCCTCATATTTATTTCCAGACCTTCACAATAATGCCACTGATGTCCACTATGGGGGAGAGGTGATTAGTAATATTGGTCTAAAACATACATCAACCCAAATGGGTAGTGGTCACTTTCCAGAAGAAGGGTTCGGGAAAGCTGCGTATATTAGGAGCATGGAAGTGATTGATATCGAAGGTAGGCTACAACCAGCGTCTAATTTGAAGTTACAGAATACTCATCCCAATTGTTATGCTGTTACAAGCGGGTTTTCAGACACATGGGGTAATTATATATACTTTGGAGGACCTGGAAATAATCCAAAGTGTCCTTAATTAAGCAAGTGTTGAATTTAATCACTTCGATCTTATATTATCAATATATGTAACAGTGCAAGAGTTCTCTCTTATTGGCTATATAATTGTAATGTTTCCATATGCATATTGCTGTTATACTTGTAAATAATTATGTGTATATGGGGATGTATGTAAGTGCCCATTTTAAAAACGGATTTACATACATCCCTATGCACACATCAGTATTTACATATTTCTCCAAACATAAGTTTTTATCGCATGATGCACAAGGCTATTAAAGTAAAATTTGGAGAAATATGTAAATAATGATGTGTATATGGGGATGCATGTAAATACCCCTAGCTTAATTATTATTGCTTAAACTAGCGTACATCAGTTTTTTAGAGAACAAGTGGAAGATCATGGAGAAAATGGGTTAATTATGTGAAAATGTAGCGGACTTGATATTTTTCAAATAATGAGTAGCCATTTTCAATACTTGTATAGTTTGAGTTTTATATATTGTGTGACCATTTTACCTTTTCATTTATCAACCTTTTTATTAACAGTAAAGGAGTAAAATGGTCATAAAATATAATAGATAGGACCTAAAAGGCTTAAAGTATGTAAAATCACAAAAAGATGATTAGTATACAGAACTCAAGAAAGTGGCATGATTAGTATACATAACTCGAGAAAGTGGCAAATTAGCTACATTGGTAGGAAATTATCCCTAAATAAAATCGTATTCGAAACTTATGTACAATTAAATATAAGTGTGTTTATTTTNCAATATATGTAACAGTGCAAGAGTTCTCTCTTATTGGCTATATAATTGTAATGTTTCCATATGCATATTGCTGTTATACTTGTAAATAATTATGTGTATATGGGGATGTATGTAAGTGCCCAATTTAAAAACGGATTTACATACATCCCTATGCACACATCAGTATTTACATATTTCTCCAAACATAAGTTTTTATCGCATGATGCACAAGGCTATTAAAGTAATATTTGGAGAAATATGTAAATAATGATGTGTATATGGGGATGCATGTAAATACCCCTAGCTTAAAGTACATAAAAAGAACTTAATTATTATTGCTTAAACTAGCGTACATCAGTTTTTTAGAGAACAAGTGGAAGATCGTGGAGAAAATGGGTTAATTATGTGAAAATGTAGCGGACTTGATATTTTTCAAATAATGAGTAGCCATTTTCAATACTTGTATAGTTTTATATAACCACATTTTGAGTTTTATATATTGTGTGACCATTTTACCTTTTCATTTATCAACCTTTTTATTAACAGTAAAGGAGTAAAATGGTCATAAAATATAATAGATAGGACCTAAAAGGCTAAAAGTATGTAAATTCACAAAAAGATGATTAGTATACAGAACTCAAGAAAGTGGCATGATTAGTATACATAACTCGAGAAAGTGGCAAATTAGCTACATTGGTAGGAAATTATCCCTAAATAAAATCGTATTCGAAACTTATGTACAATTAAATATAAGTGTGTTTATTTTTACTAGTATTAGAACCCCGTGCACACACGTAGTTTGAGGATATAGTATAACCGTTAATAATATTAGGATAACTTTATTTTGAAGTTAAATATTGTGACAATTTATAAATTCATGATTTTGTAGTGTTTAAGATTTTTCTATAAAATTAAATTATATTTTTAATATATCACATGTGATGTGACACTAATGTGTTGATTCAAAGACTAAACATGTTGTAGTAAAAAAAACATAAGTATTATTTTTTGGTGAAAAAAACGGTGAATCCTTTGGAGTTGTATACAAATACTTACGCTCATTTTACAACAACATGTTTCGAACATATATATTAGTAATATATCACATTAATATATTAATAGCCGTTATAGCTATTGTGGTCTGCGATAGCAATTGTTTTGGGCTGCCATAGAAAGGGTTGTGATACTTGCTTTGTGAATTGTTTTGTTACCCACTGTTTACGAAAGAAAACACTGCTCAAATCGCAAGAAATTGCTGTGATAGCTTTTGTATTTTTGTGATATCATAGAGTTCTGCGATACTTCGATAGTTACTGTTCACGAGACTTTGTTGTGATACCTTGACTTAGAAACTTTTATCAATTTTTAAAACCTTAAAAGATTAAAATTATCAAAAGACTTTAATCATTTTCATATCACAACCTAAAAATCCAAACAATCAACCATCTCAACTTAAAAAAACTAGAACACCACACTCAAACAAAAACAATATCTCATATCAAAGATCTACCACAATGTCTACTACTCAAGATGCATTGGCAGCAGGGAGTGATGTTAGGCCTCCCATGCTGTATCGGGGAAACTATGTTCAATGGTTTTCATGGTTTATGAATGTTCTAATGGGTTGCCAAGAACGTAGGTTGTTGATTAATTCCATCAAACATGGTCCGTATGTAATGAAAGAGATTGATGAGCCTTAAAAGCGTATGAAATTACACCTCATCAATATTTCATCATTATTATTGTTTGTTATCTTGGGTTTATTTATATTGTGTTCATATTGTGATTGTTTGATCTCACGTAAACTCGGATCTATGAGTTTTTGAAAGTATAATTTTTATACAATAAAAACGGTAAAACTATTAACCCCCGCCCCCATTTTATAGTTTTTCCGCAACAATTACCTTTACGTTTGATATGAGTTATTGATCGGTTTCCGTTAGTTGAAAGGAAAAGATCAATCTCTTGAAACTGAGACAACAACCGCCATGGTCTCTCAAGAGGATGTCGAACCCAAGAAATTGCATTTAAGGAATCGCTTTCAACAATAATATCAGTCAATGACAAATCTAGCTTCTCATTTTACCATCCTACAAGCTTCTTTTATTGCTATTGCTTCTGCAACATTTGAGTCTAAAACACCAAGAGGAATTGAAAGTACGGTCAATACAATACCACAGGCGTTTCTTAACAACCCACTGACTGGCTCCAAACGGTCAACCAAAGTCAACCACGGATGTGGTCAAGATGGTCAAGCTATTTGTGCCAGTTCTCCCGTGAATATAGTGTTTTCCCGGGTCGTTATGTCCCAGCGAGGTGTGCAATGGTATTTAAAACGGATTTGTGATCAAGTGATTATGAAAGGATGAACGATATAAGAGATTTGGATGATTACACTAAGCAAATAACAATGAAAATAACTTAAACAAACAATATTAACAACAACGTGCAATCAAATTGATGCGTGGGTTTTGCAACCTTTACACTTAGGTTTTACCTCTCAAGAGATCTTGAGAAGCTTACAACCTCCACCAGGCAGTGTACCTGACCGATGTAGTATAGTGAAGTGGCAAGTATCGGGGGATTGATCGTTCTCTCGGGGAATATTGTCGTTAGGCTTGAAAAGCTACTCTAATTAGGTCTAAGGGTTGAGGGATGATTCTTTTTGTATTTTTATATTTTATAAAAACAAGTAAAAATCTCGGTTTTTAGAAGAGTGGGCGGAATTAGTTGCTAGTCAACTAACCCAAATAACTACTTTTGCAATTAAAATAAATAACGAGAAAAAGTAAATGGTTGTGAAACATATATGAGAGAAATATATGTTTACTTAGATTTTCTTACTCCCTAGCTATCTTTTATATGTTAATTGGTTTGTTGTAATTGTGTGGATGACGGGTTGTATTCCTTTAAACCATTCGTAGGGCCGTGTACGATCTTCCCTAACTCTATAAGCTCCTACTTCACTCCTATGTCGAGCTACAACTTGTAACACGTGACGCCGAATTATTTTGAGTTCTACACAAATATCTATGCTCATTTTACGATAACAAGTTGAATATTCGAACTTACATATTAATTTATATCACATGTGATACATCAAGTCAGTTTAACTATTAAAAAGAAAATTTTCTTTTTCTATAACTTTTATCTCTAAACTATATTGATTTTAAGGTTTAAAAATTATGTGTGATATATGATTGGAAATGTAAGGATGCGTATATTCAATGCAAAAAATGATTAATCATTTGGAATTCTAAATAAATATTTTTGCCCATTTACGACAACGTGTAGAGTGTTCGAACTTAACGATTAATGTTATATCACATGTTATATATCAAGCAAAATATTGTACCGAAAACGACCAAAAAACATACAAAAAAAAAGTAAAAATAAAAATAAAATAAAACCTTTGTCGAAAATATATGAAAGTGCACATCCATTGAAAGATTATTAAATGCTCGTAATGATGGTGTAACTTATGTAGGTGAACTATTTACGATTCATGAGATATGTATTTTTTTTAAACTGTGTAAGTGAGTTTTAATTAGTAATAGGGCCTGTTTGTTTAATTTTTTTCATTAAGTCATGTTAATTAACAGATGACTTATTGCAGACAATCTCAGTTTTGTTACTTAATATTTTCAGTAATCTTTCTCTATTAAGTCACAAACAAACAGTTTTCATATGACTTAATTAATTTAGTTTTTTTTCATATTAAGTCAATTAAGTCTCAAACACCCCCTAAGCAGGGTAAGAGGGACAAAAATGTAACTAATTTGTCACATTTTGCTTTGTTGAATAAACATCTTTATTTTTATTATTCTGTACGTTATATTTTTGAATTCCATTTGCTATGTGCATCTGATAATCATTTTGCTCCTACCTGCTGTGTTGATAAATAAGAAAAGTAAAATTGTCACAAATAAATACAATAGAAGGAATTAAAAAAAAATGTAATGTATGCAATAGGAAAAAAAATAAAGATGAATATAAAACCAAAAAGTTAAGTTGGTTACATTAGTGTCTTCTGCCTTATCTAATCTAACTATCTTATAATGGAGGAAGGCCTACTATTAATAGAAATACTTAAATTAAGTAATACAACTTCTAAGGCTATAAGTACAATAACCAATACTACTTATAGAAATTCCCCTCATATTTAATTCTAACATACAATTAATACTAACATTAAATACAATAAATAAATCATTATGTACAATAAATTCAATTAATTAACTGGTAAATAAATACAATTAATGCACTTATTAAAACACCCCTTACATAATAAACTAGCTTATAGACTGTCAAATTGACGGCTTTTTAGAAGAATCAATGCATCAAGAATTTAAGTGTGTAGGTAAAGTAAGAAAAAACAACGAATGTAAACAGGTTGAACTATTTTTAAAATGAATACTAATGAGTAATAAGTCAATGATACTATAAACTACTATGCTTGTAACTATTAATGTGGTGGCTGACATCTTCCGAAGAGAGATGGTATACAAACACACCCTTGTGCACGATTAAATACTTGTGCACCAAACTAACCTTATGACTCAATATTTTTTTAAGGCAATTGTATAAAAAACAAACAATTTACATACACCACATATTTTGATCTCTTTACTCAAGTACTCAACAATGCTTGAATATTTTATCTCGTAAACTCAGTTAGTCCAAATTTAAAATCAAAAGTTTTATAACGCACTCGTGCATTTTTGTAATTGCCTCAAAATTTTAGCCTCTCGACAAATGGAAGAAGATCTGGTTTATCAAAAGCTGTAAAGATATAATGGGTAGTCTGACTAAATACATTTTTGACAAAGTTCAGATTTTATAATTGTCCCCAACATTGTAAGTATTTCTGCATATTTTTTGTTTCAGACAAAGAAAATATAATAAAATAAACAAATGTCAACTATGGGCATGCCTGTTTTAACCCGTACCAACTTTGTATATGAAAGTGCTTTCAAATTACAATGATAGATGGCTACTTCAAAGTTACATTGAAACTGCAAAGTGCAAGACGTACCAACTTTAACGAAATCAAAACTCATAAACATCACTCCTTTCAAATTTAAAAGTAGACGGGTACGTGTAATATCATAACATGTCACCAGTTTTGTGTCCAAAATTTATTTGAATATATCATGAAAGAGCAAAATAATACAGGTAGCCACAAAGCAGTTTGCATCTTAATAAAAATAACTCTGGCTTGTTTTATCTTGTTTCTCTTTTTCACACATGACCAGTACCAAGTGCCTTCATACCTGAGCAAAAAGAGAAAAGAAAGTTAAGCCCAATAAATTTCATCTATAGATAAATGGTTGAAAATTGCTAATTGTATACTTTAACAACATAACCTAAATGATTTACATCTTACTTGACCTGCTAAACATTTTCTAACATATGACTTTTGGGGCAAAAAGAACTTGGGGTAACTTAATAAACGGGTCAAATGAGTCAATTAACTTTCCCATTTGCCACGACTAACAATAACTTGCACCACCAAGACATGGTGCCATTTAGGGATTTTTTGCAACCATCTCATCAACAGATTCCATATAAGATTAAACACCCTCCTATGAGATATGTGGTCATTTAATTTTTGAAAGAGAGGCCAATTTGATAAGATGTGTACTTAACGTATGATAACATAAATGTTTTCAAAAGCCACTAAATAAACATGTAGTTACAAAAATATGCAGCTTATGCTGAGATAAAAGGGATACAAAAGCCATTACGTTTAGATATATAAATATCAATATCAAATACATCAATATTTGATTTCCTAATTTAACCAATCCTAAGGTAAAAAAAAGAATTTAATTATGGGAATACACATGCTATGGTCATCAAAAGACACACACGTAGTTTAGTGTATTTGATATTTTTGTGCTAAGATATAAAGGTAAAGATCTCATAGGCCATTCCTATACTTTATGATATACTCTAAAGCAAAGGCTCTCCACACACAAACTCATTGGCCATGCTACTATGCTTACACAATAAGTTTAGAAACGAAAGAAGGGCTAAAAAATAACAGTAAGGATACATAAATAAAGAACTTAGTAGAGGACGGTTCGTGTGCATACATGACAGGATGATCTGGGGTTTATCTCAAAGGCATATTGGTCATAGCTTGTGCATTGTTGTTGTTGCCGTAATCAAGAGGGCTGCTGAGGCCTCCTCCGGAAGACTAACTACCACTGCTGCCTATACCTGCAGTTTTTGTTAGTTTCTGACTTGAAGGAACAAAGCGACCAACAATCACTTGCAACAGACATACAAAAAAAGTAAGGTGTGATGGTTAAGTAAGTACACAAAAATGTTCGAACACAGTTATATAGATCGACCAAATATAAATTAGCATTGTAGACTATGCTATAATCTTTTGAGATGAAAAAAATTTACTTACTGTGTAACGGGTTAAAATGGGTACATTTTAGTGCGGGTCAAAACAGGTCAGGTTGAGTCGACCAGAAAACGCAATTATTTACTTTATAAATGATAAGCATAAGTATTATTGTTGTTATTATTATTATTATTATTATTATTATTATTATTATTATTATTATTATTATTATTATTATTATTTTTGAACTAAGATAAGCATAAGTATTATGATTAAAAGAAATGTATCATTATAATAACTTTTTAAAATCCTTCTAATAAGAAATATATAAGGTTTTATGCATTTGGATACACTTTAGACGACTTTCGACCCATATGACGTCTTTCCTTTCTAGCTAAATTTTTATTTAACTCAATCAATGATAAAGCAAATAACAATGAAAATAACTTAAACAAACAATATCAACAACAACGTGCAATCAAATTGATGTGTGGGTTTTGCAACCTTTACACTTAGGTTTTACCTCTCAAGGGATCTTGAGAAGCTTACAACCCCCACCAGGCAGTGTACCTGACCGATGTAGTATAGTGAAGTGGCAAGTACCGGGGGATTGATCGTTCTCTGGGGGAATAGTGTCGGTAGGCTTGAAAAGCTACTCTAATTAGGTCTAAGGGTTGAGGGATGATTCTTTTTGTATTTTTATATTTTATAAAAACAAGTAAAAATCTCGGTTTTTGGAAGAGTGGGCGGAATTAGTTGCTAGTCAACTAACCCAAATAACTACTTTTGCAATTAAAGTAATAACGAGAAAAAGTAAATGGTTGTGAAACATATATGAGAGAAATATGTGTTTACTTAGATTTCCTTACTCCCTAGCTATCTTTTATATGTTAATTGGTTTGTTGTAATTGTGTGGATGACGGGTTGTATTCCTTTAAACCATTCGTAGGGCCGTGTACGATCTTCCCTAACTCTATAAGTGTAACACCCCCAAAATCGTACAGCGGAAGACTTACTAACTTTCGGGGTGCTACGGTGAATGATATCGTCGCAAGTATAGATAACAAGATCTTAGATAAGCAATAAACGTCAACCAAATCAACAAAGTTAAAGTTTACATTTATTCCAAGATCTTAGGGTTTATAGGCCCAATTATAAAGCATAAAAGATAGGTCTAAAAGTAATTATCAGAGTTACATCGATCTTCCCTCAAACCAAACCAAGTTCAAAGCAAGCTTCACCCAAGTCCAAGCAAATAGCATTCATCAATTACCTGAGAAAACATGCTTAAAAGTCAGCTTTCGCTGGTGAGTTCATAGAGTTTAATCATTCAAAATACTTACGGGACCTGAAGGATTTAGCGCTATGTGTATGACTAGGGCAGGCATAGACAATCATACTATACTTATCACAAATCAATATCCATCACAATCATACTCATACTTGTTTACCACCTTTCGCGAAGGCGGAAGGTCAGGGTGAGCGGGCCACATCTCGACGGTACACTAGCCGGGATCACTTAACAGTAAGGAACCAACCATTACTGCCCCGAGCTAGGCCGTAGTAGTGTCTACTCCAAACCAGGGTATTGCCCTAGTTTAAGTCCACAACTACTCGTCTATCCTAATCTAGCCAACACATTAGCAAAACAATTTATAGCAGGTCCAAGAAATGGGTAGCATATTTTCTCCCCCAAGTTTAGAAATCATTAGAAAATAAATGCGAGTAAAAGTGGGGCTATAAACTCACCTCGAAATAGCAAGCAATCAATATACGAGTAAGCAAAAGAGAATTCGGCTAAGACTTCGCAGCAACTATTGACTCGGCACGACCTATTCATGTATATATACTTTCGCTCAATACCACTTCTTAAAATAAATATACTCCCAATAATCCCAGTGGGTTTTCTTTTACTTTCCAAATGATCCTTTCTTTCCTTGAAAAAGCTATTTATCGCTTAATATCGTTTAGGTATCCTTTGGTATCGTAGTGGGGATTCTAGAGACAAAGTCTCGACTCATTGGCTATAAGCCAAATATAATCTCAATAACAATCACAATACGCAACTACATAATCACTTAACGGCTTAAGTCGTAAACATACAATGAGTCCACATAGCATGTAGCCACATACAACACACATAACTAGGAACATGTAGCACATAGTGGTCAAGATCAAATGATATGTCTTCATAAATAAATAAGTCGTCTCATGAAGGGTCGATGGCTTATCAAATTCGTCAACTTGATAAGTCCAACCATTCACGTATTACTTACGTATTCACCAAGTTATATCATGTATATACAAGTCGTAGGATGGATTTCTCGTCAATATGGTTGTATAATATTACTATTGGGCCCTTATTGGACTCGTCAGCCCAATAAGTCCAACGATAATACTACACGACCTATTAACGTTAACTCAATCCGAAACTTTACCATAATGGGTCAAAATCAATTATTACTCAATAACGTTACTTTGAATCTAGTTGTTTAATGTACTCGAATATTTAATAGTTCACGCCGAACGAATTATTTGCTTTCGGGATCCATTATGGTCCTTACGTTCAAATATTTCCTTCATTGTTTACGGTTTTCATTCGTTAGTCATATTTTAATAAGGCGTCGATAAGTATTAACTTTAACGATTAATAGTTATCGTTGCGTTATTATTATTCATTTATTACAACACTTAGTTATTACGTAAGTTAATATACGTACATACATATATATGTGCTAGCAATTATATATATATACGTACACATACAAACTCACTTAATATTTAAGTTCATTGGAATAAACGATTTCTAACGAATTATTACACATTCAAGTCCACGTATCCGAGTCATGACCTCCCGTCCACATAACTAGTCAAAGTCCAATATCCAAATGTAACGGCATTGTCGAAGTCAACCAAGACTAGAGAGTCAAGGCGACATCAACATGCACCAACAATAATCAACACATGTATATATATAACCCGATGTCCAACAATACTCCAAAACTCCAAACACTCGAGGTCGTCTACGACACTCGTTCTAACCTATCTCCGTCACACTAATTGTATTCAAACTTATAACTCCGGAAATTCAACCAAATATAATGTCGTTCACGAGTCACAATGAAGCAAACGTTAGTCACGAAACGTAAATATATACACATAGTCACGTATTTCATCCAAACAATCCACATAATATTTATTTCCACATAAACCATGTTTTCCGTTACCGAATATATTTATTTCACCAATCCACATACCGTTCCACATAATCCATGTAATACACATAAATGTTAACCATAAGCTCATTAACCATAATAATCCACATTTACCAATGTTTTCCGACAACTCTAGCATATTACCATTTTCAAGTATATAATTCGCCATAAATTTATATATTACCACTTTCGTCAAAAACTCAAATAACGCGTAACCAAAGTAACCAAAATACTAACGTAGCAAGCAAATAACCACAAGGACTAACCCGTGCCCACTAGGCCACGGTGACCTTGGGAAACGAGCCACAACCTTCGGCCTAGGGCCTTAGGTGCTCGACAACATAACCAAACACACCTAAATCTTACCCAACTTGTTCCAAACACAACCAAATCATTACCAAAACATCCAAGGAACATCAAACATCAACCAATATCATCAAAATGGGTCAAAACCACAAAAACCAAGGTGGGTGGTGGGTCAAACCCACCATTTGACCATAAATTCGAATCCCAAACATTACCAAATGATACCAAACTTGTTTCTCTTGTGTTTTTATTAACCAAAATGTTTCAAAACATCAAAACCCACTTAGTTTAACCCAAACATAACAAATTTTCTTGGGTTTGACCTGTAACAAATTCAAACCTTCAAGAAATACTTACCACTTTACCTTTTCTTCCAACCAAACAAGATTTCAACAACACAAGTGATGAAAATGACTATATGAGCCACGAATTTAATTGGGTTTTTGTGTTTTGGGTCGTTTTGATGTATAAAAATTATATAGGGATGATGGGAAAATGATGGGGATTAAGTTTTTGAGTTTGGATTATAAAAAAATGAGTGTGTGTGTGTGTTTTTGGTGTGTGGCCGGCGCAAGAGAGAGGAGAGGGGAAGGATTAGGGTTTTGATTTGGGGAAAAATTTGATAAGGATAACATATGTAGGTAGAAGTTTAGGGTTTTGTCACAATTGGTCCCCTTACTTGTTATTTTTAGAGTTTAGTTAAAATGGGAACCCCAAAACTTTTATTTTTCTTAAACTTCCCCAAATATAAATTTTTGAGTTTATAAGTTTAGCCGGTAGCCACCGAATTGTTTTTAAATACACACCTCGTGTTGTACAAATAATTCCTCAAGGTATTTTCAAATAGTTCGTTAAATAATAGACCCATTTTAAAACATATTCCCACGACTCGGTTAAACTAAGTGAATTCTTCTGTCAAAAGATTCTCAATCCTTACTTGTCCAAAACACATTTCATTAGGATTTCTAGTGCCAAAGTCAAATAGTGCCTAACGCGAAGTACATAAATAGCCTAATTATTACTCAAAACGATAAACGTTTCATATAGTTTCAACCTTACAATCCAGATTTCTCAAAATTACTTAAAATCATTATACTTCAAATCTCGGGTTTATAAAAATAGTAATGCGAAAGTTTTTAAAAGACACCCAAATTACCAGTTGTCACAGCCTCCGAGCCTCAGAAGAAACCCGCCCCGGGTTTCACTTGGAATTTCCCGATAACGATGGCGTACAAAGTCGAGGATACTTCCTCAAGAATTCATCTTCACGCTCCCACGTGAATTCCGACCCATAACGCGAGATCCAACGAACTTTAACGAGCGGAATTCTACTACGTTTCAAATGTTTGATCTCACGATCAATAATCTCAATAGGTTCCTCCACAAAATTCAAGCTCTCATCCACACGGATCTCTATCACAGGAATAGTTACGTTCTCATCCGAAAGACATTTCTTCAAATTACTCACATGAAAAACTTCATGAACACAACTCAAATCTTGTGGTAACTCCAACCGATAGGCTACCGGTCCAATCCGTTCTAGGATTGTAAACGGACCAACGTAACGAGGGTTGAGCTTTCCACGTTTGCCAAAACGAATAACGCCCTTCCGAGGAGAGACTTTCAACATCACTCGATCTCCGACTTAGAACTCTAGGGGTCTTCGTCTTTCGTCGGCATAACTCTTCTGACGATCTCGAGCCGTCTGCAAACGTTCACGAATCTGGATAATCTTCTCAGTAGTCTCCTGAATAAGTTCGGGACCTGTAAGCTGACTCTCACCAACTTCTGCCCAAAAAACAGGCGAACGACATTTCCGGCCATACAATGCCTCAAATGGTGCGGCCTTAATACTAGTATGATAGCTATTGTTATACGAAAACTCGGCTAAGGGTAAATACTTCTCCTAGCCTTTTCCGAAATCTATCACACAAGCTCGAAGCATATCCTCCAACGTTTGAATGGTCCTCTCACTTTGACCATCAGTTTGGGGGTGATAAGCAGTACTCATATCAAGTCTAGTCCCCAAGGCTGCTTGGAGCGATTGCCAAAAAGCTGAAGTAAAACGGCTATCACGGTCCGATATAATCGATATAGGCACACCATCACGAGAAACAATCTCTTTCACATACAGTCAAGCAAGTTTATCAATACTATCACTTTCGCTAATCGCAAGAAAGTGAGCAGACTTCGTTAGTCGATCCACAATTACCCAAATTCCGTCACAACCATTGACTGTCTTCGGTAACTTGGTAATAAAGTCCATAGTAATCCTCTCCCATTTCCAAACAGGTATTTCAGGTTGAGTGAACAATCCTAATGGTTTCTGATGTTCGGCCTTAACTCTAGAACATGTTAAACACTTGCTAACATACAAAGCTATGTCAGCCTTCATGATCGGCCACCAATATAACTTCTTCAAGTCATGATACATCTTATCAGCTCCTGGATGGATGGAGTACTTTGATTTATGCGACTCATGCATAATCAACTCGTGTATTCCTCCATGGAGTGGTATCCAACTTCTATCTCCATACCATAAGGTTCCATCTTTCCGCTTAACAAATCCATTCTTGTTTTTTGCCATTCCATAAATGTTCTCGGCAGTTCTATACTCTGCTTTAAGTGCTTCTGCTTGAGCAGCTAATATCTGAGACGGTAGGGGTGAGTTTATCGTCATTCCCAGGGATCTAACTCTCAATGGCGGAATTATCTATTTCCGTCTCAGGGCATCAGCCACTACGTTGGCTTTCCCGGGGTGATAGCGGATTTCTCAATTATAATCGCTAAGTAACTCTACCCACCGACGCTGCCTCATATTCAGTTCTTTCTGATCCAAGATATGCCGCAAACTCTTATGATCGGTAAACACTACGCACTTGGTGCCATTCAAATAGTGTCTCCAAATCCGAAGGGCAAACACTACGGCTCCCAACTCTAGGTCATGTGTGGTGTAATTCTTCTCGTGCTTCTTAAGCTGTCTAGAAGCATAAGCGATCACTTTCTCACGTTGCATCAACACAGCTCCCAAACCTTTGTGTGAAGCGTCGCAATACACGATAAAATCCTCACTACCTTCAGGTAGGGCTAATATAGGCGCACTACACAACTTCTCTTTCAACAATTGGAACGCTTTCTCCTCCTTTACTCCCCATTCATACTTAACATCTTTCTGAGTCAACTTAGTTAGCGACTTGGCTATTTTAGAGAATCCCTCGATGAATCTCCTATAATAACCTGCTAATCCTAAAAATTGACGGACTTCTGAAGGATTAGTTGGAGCATTCCATTCTCTAATAGCCTCAATCTTCGCGGGATCCACGTGTACTCCTTCTCTATCAATCACGTGACCCAAGAATTGCACCTTTGGAATCAAAAATTTGCACTTAGAGAATTTGGCGTACAGTTGCTCTCGTCTCAGCAACTCTAATATGAGCCTCAAATGCTCTTCATGTTCCTCCTTACTCTTAGAGTAAATCTAAATATTGTCTATGAATACAATCACAAACTTATCCAAGTGCGGCTTACACACACGGTTCATAAGGTCCATAAATACTGCAGGTGCGTTGGTTAAACCAAACGGCATCACTTGGAACACATAGTGTCCGTATCGAGTTCTAAATGCAGTCTTAGGAATATCTTCCTCTCGGACCCTAAGCTGGTGATATCCGGATCTCAAATCTATCTTCGAATATATGCTTGACCCTTGAAGCTGATCGAATAAATCATCGATCCTAGGCAAAGGATATCGGTTCTTAATAGTCAACTTATTTAGTTCGCGATAATCGATACACATCCGAAACGATCCGTCTTTCTTCTTCACAAACAATACCGGAGCTCCCCATGGTAAAGAACTCGGTCTTATGAATCCTTTCTCTGTCAGCTATGTCAGTTGCTTCGACAACTCTTCCAATTCAGAAGGAGCGAGCCGATAGGGTGCGCGAGCTATAGGTGCAGCGCCCGGCATCAAGTCAATCTGAAACTCTACTTGTCTCGCAGGTGGGAGTCCTGGCAAGTCATCTGGAAACACATCCGGAAACTCTCTAACAACAGGCACATCCTCAATACTATTCCCTTTCTTCTCTTTCTCTTCTCCATTCTTACCAGAAACTTGAGCTAAGAAAAGGTAACAACCTTTTTCGACTAGCTTTGGTACCTTAGTACAAGAGATGACACTCAACCGGGAGTGATTTCCACGGTCGCCTCGATCTCCTTGTATACTCAATATCTCCTTTCCGTACGGTACTCGCACAATCTTCTCATCGCATACTATATTCGCACGATACTTAGACAACCAATCCATGTCAATAATGACATCGAAACTTCCTAACGTGACCGGCAACAGGTCAATATAAAAAGGGCGGTTAAGGAAGTTCAACGTACATCCTCGGATAATAGTGCCTATTCTCTCAACATTCCCATTGGCTAATTCTACATCATAGCCAGTTCCTAGAGGCATCGGGATATTTCCTAAGAGAGGCATAAATGTAATGGACACAAAACTTCTATCGGCACCCATATCAAATAATATGGAAGCATAGCGGTTGTTAAGAAGGAACGTACCCGTGACAACGTTCGGATCTTCCTTGATCTCTTTTCCAACAGCGTACACCCTTGCTTGAGCCGCTTCCACTTGCATAGGCGGAGCTTCAATAGCTTGCATTCCACGATTCCCTCCAGTTCCTTGGTGCCCTTGGTGATAACCCATGTTTCCATTACCTCGATACCCTCGATTTCCTCCATTCTCGCCATTTCCAATACTCTTCATCTCTTGACATTCATTCTTGAAGTGTCCTTTCTTACCACATCCAAAACAAGTAATGTTCGCCTTCCAATCAATCTCAGGTGTGGCTTGCACCATTGCCAGGGGTCGGGATCTGCAATCCTTAGCATAATGCCCCGGCTTCAAACACTTTGTGCATATCACACCACAAATTCCATTATGATAGCGGTTGCATTTCTTACACAACGGCTTAGTCCCTCCAGTGTTCTTCTTCTCTCTATTGTTCATAGCATAAGCCTTTGCAGTCTCTTGACGCTTATTAGGCCTATCATTTCCCTTAGCATGGTCATTCCTCTTCCTCTTATCCTTCTTTCCCCTTTCAGCGTTCTCCAACACGATGGAATCCACCAGACTCTGCGTTTAAGACATAGCCTCTTGCTGTGTTGCAGGCATTTCTGCAATCACATCATTCCTTATAGCTAGAGGTAATCCATCAGTGTAACGCTCAATCTTGAGTGCCTCAGTTTTGACCATTTCTGGGCATAGCAACGACAACTCGCGATATTGACGGTTGTAAGTCGCCATATCGTAACCTTTAGCCTTATGATTCCAGAACTCAATCTCCAATTTCTTAACCTCATTCCTGGGACAATAAGTCTTAACCAACAGCTCCTTAAATTGTTCCCAAGTCATAGCATACGCAATCTCATCCCCAACAAACTTACGATAATTGTTCCACCAAGTCAGCGCTTCGTCCTTAAATGTGAAGCTGAATACTTCACTTTCATATTCTCAGCACAATTACTGACGGTAAACACCGATTCAGTTTTCTCAATCCACATTACTAGATACACAACTCCTTCTGTACCACAAAACTCACTAGGACCACACGTACGAAATTCCTTGTAGCTACAACCAGGAGTTCGGATAGGTATTGGAATCTCATTAGTGTTGTTGGAATGGTTCGATTCCGCCAGCAGCTCGGCAACACGCTGATTCACAAACTGATTGATCATGTCCTGATCAACCGTAGGAGGGTTAGGCGGAAAGGGACCATTGTCACCTTGAACTTCAACAGGAGGGGTTTGAGCATTGTGATTGGTGGTGTCATGCAGATCAGGAGTGGGAGTTTCAACATTTCGTCGAGGACGTCGCCCTCTACGAACAGGAGTAGCCACGGTAGGGCCAGTGCGAGTACTTCGGACCGGGTTACGTCGTGAAGCCATCAATCTGAATCACGATACAAATTACTATAAGATTCCCACAACATATGCACAACGTCCGAAAATAAAGCCAACAAGCAATGGATAGAATATCAATGGAACACCAATCAAAATTATGCTACGACCCATAGAATCAACACAATACGAATACGAAAAGGCACATCTATTCATATAGAAAAGTGGGTACATCGTTCAAGATACGACAAGATAACAGGTACAACGATCAACGATACAATAAGATAAACAAAACATGACGATACGAAAACTAAACAACGTGTCTACACTGACCAACATCTCTAGCCACTACTCTGGCGAACCACTCGGAGCTCATCTTGGAGACTCTTAATCTCTCTCCACATCGAAGCTATCTCTACACCATGGGAGTCTCGATCTCTCTTGAGATCCATAACCTCTCTCTCAAGAACGGTAGCTCTCTCCCATAGCTTCCTATCTGCATCCCTCGCAGTAAGGAAACCTCTCTGAAGGCTATCCATCTGCCCTCTAAACTCTAATAATCCTTCCCTCAACTCTCTAATCCTACCCAACACAAAAGCCATATCATCTCGCAAATCATCAATAGTCTTAGCAGACTCATCTCCTAACTGCTCAACCAACACCCTAATCCTAGTCCCATGTGCCAATAATCTCTTGTTGGGAATAAAGCTAACAGTTACCACTGATAGGCTTGTGGAAGACACTGCTGAAGAATGCACTAGCAGTGGAAACTCATTACCACTGCTAGTACATATTATTACCACTGCTTACTAGATAACTGTTATGTATTCGTGTATAGATAAGTATAGAATAGATCTTGTGAATATTCTATTTAGATAGCATTATACTTGTCTTGTAAAGGACTCCTTGTGCTATAAAAGGATATCCTAGGTCATGATCATAGGTACGAATTATTCTAGAGAGCTTCAAGGTGTAACCCTAGTGATAGCTAAGATCACTCGTATTATTATCATTAATAATATTGAAGCTTTGTGTT
>LBNU01028040.1:103712-115700 GCA_014162995.1 Artemisia annua | reverse complement strand
CATAGAATACGTTCTCAAAGTCCAGCATTGGTGTTCTAATTGTGCCTTTCCCTGTGATTCTTCCATTTCCTCCACCAAAGGTCACACTGCCTCCACCTTGTATAGGTACAAAGTTAATCATCTTCTCTTTATTTCCTGACATACTCCTTGAACAGCCACTATCTACTATGCCAACTTCTTTACTAAGTAATGGATGAATCTACAACAACAACAAAAAATATACAAGATATAAGTACACTTTGGAGACTCAAGCCATTACTGGCTTGAGCCTGCCCTGTGGATCATAAGGAATATGCCATGTAGATGTATAAGATCCACCATTGTTATTGGATCCTGTTTGAAAGTTAGATCCCATAGTAGTCCAAGAACAACCTGCTGAGGACTTAACAGCAGTTTCCCATGGTGCCCCCAACCCATATACATAGGGTGATAAAAACTAGGCCAATAACCATTCTGATAATTAGGAAAAGTAGGTCTAAGGAATGGTCTTGCAACATTTCTCTTCCTATAAGATGGAGAAAGTCTGTCAGCAGGAACTGATGTATCAGCAGAAACTGATGTATCAGCAGTATTGTATCTGCTGGTAGAATTAGTTGCCTGTGGGACATAGGGTGGTATATTATTAACACGTGTCCACTTCTGCCTAGGTTTCTTAGCACATGCACCCATTCTTTGCTCATGATAAGTACAATCCTTTATTAAATGAGATTTGCTACCACACACAAAACACTTCTTCTTTTTGGAAGATTTATGTAAATGAAAAGATGTTGTATTGATAGCATTCAAACCAGAAACATTAAAGGAATTGTTTGTAACAGAATCAACATTATTGTTTTGCAAAGAAATAAAAGACAAGTCTTCAGCAGGAACTGTTGCTGAATTGGCTTCATCAGCAGCTACTCTTGGAGACTTGTATGGGATCTTGGGTGATGGCTTGGGGGAGGTCTTTGGTGAGGCCTTGGGAAGGTCAGACTTGTCACTTGAATCACAGCTTTCATTGGCAGTAGACCCTCTATCAGAAGACTTGTCACTACAAGAGACAAAGTCAGCAGTATTAGAAACAGGGTCAGATAAGTCATTTGACTTCTTGCCATATAAATGATGTGATCCATCGAAGTCTACTTTGATGGATAGGTCAATAGGCATATGTTCACCTCTAATAGGACCAGGGACAGCATGTAAGGTGCCTTCTTTTACAAAGTTTTCTAATCCTGCTGGTGTAGATTTTCTATTGTCAGACCTAGCCTCTAATCCTACATACTTTTGAAAACCTAATCCTATACTATTGTTGACAGACTGACTACTATACAAACAACTAGCTAGATTGTCACCAGAAATTAACCATTGATTATGTCTAGTGATTTCAGTGTCTAGTTTCTCCTGAAGGACTTGATTCTCTGACTCTAATTTAGCATTTAGCTTTTTAGTATAAATAGCCTCATCCTGAGCAAGTTTTAAGTCCTGTCTTAAACATTTTATCTCATGCTCATAAGCAACTTGATTCTTCTGAAACCAAATTTTTTGACTTTCTACTAGTTTTAAACCATGTTTATAAGACTCAAGGTCTTTGTAACATTCATTATATTTAGGTTTCAGTTCATCAAATTGTTCTTTAAGTTCATTATATTTAACATGACAACCAAACAAACAGTTTTGTACCTGAGATATGCCCATAAAGGCATATTCATCAGTAGAAGCTTCTGAAGAACAGCATGCCAGCATTCCACTTTGTTCAGCATCATCATTCCTCTCATGCTGCTTCCAGTCAACATGATCATCCAAGGTGAGCAAAGCTGTGGGATGACCAGTTTTGCCAGAATCACCTTCTCCCTGTTTCTGCTGATAGGACGAGTATCGAACCTCATCAGTAGGTTTCCTGTCCTTGCATTCCCTTGAGAAGTGCCCCATCTGACCACAGGTGTAACACTTGACCTTTCTCCTTTCAAACCTGGCTGGCTCCCTTCCATTATAAGCAAACTTCCTTCCAGACTTTTTCTCAAATCTCCTAATGCCCAAAGAAAGCATAGCCACCTGCCACTTGAGATTCATCTCCTCCATATCAAATGGATCTAACTGTTCAAAGTCTTCATAGGAGAGTTGTTGCTGAGGTTCACAATCAGCAACAAAAGAATGAAGGATATCTTCTAACATACTACCTGCTGAATTGGTGGTGGTATGTGTATATGAGGCAGATGGTATGGGATTTGAACCAGAAGGCAGCATATGTGAAGTGGAGCCAACAAAGGCTGAGTAAGTAGAAGTTGATGGACGAACAGGACTTCTGACATCAGGTTCAAGTGTTTTGAGCTTATTGTACAGGTCATCAAATGTCATCATGTCCAGCCCACCTTTAGTCTTTAGAGCAATGCTTACTTGAAGCCATGATGGTGGTAAGGATCTCAGGAACTTAGCATTGCAATCTTCATGATCAGGCCTAGCCTGCAGCTGATTCAACTGACTTAAAATCTTATGAAACTTATCATAGCCCTTGTGAATACCTTCCTCTTCAGTGATCTGAAACTCCTGAAACTGCTGCTTCAGCATAGACCTCCTCATCCTCTTGGACTCATCATTCCCTCCAAATCTAGCTTTGATTGCCTGCCATATATCCTTGGCATCTGCCATGTAGTGGAAGTCTGCCAGGTGATCTTGTGGAATAGCTTGAAGAAGAATAGTTCTCACCTTGTTTTCCCTCTGAAGATTCAAAATCTCTTCAGCAGATGTAGGGTCAAGATAGTATATTCTTCCTTCTGAATCATGGCCAGTTCTCCTAGGCTTGTTACCATTCATGATTACCCTCCAGAGATTGTGATCAATGTTGTTGATCCAGTTCTGCATCTGCATGGCCCACATCTCGTATTCTTCTCTCTTAAGGTATGGGAATTTAGCATTGCTGTTGGAGAGGTTGAGTTGAGCAAGGGATGCTGCGTGTTGTTGATTGGTTGCTTCTGATGTGGATGTTGATGTTGATGTTGATACATCATCTGCTGGTGCAGACATGATGTTAGGTTGGTATGTTAATGAGTGTGTTGAGTAAGGATGTTCAAAGTATCACAGAGACTCTCCCGAGGCTCTGATACCACTTGTTGAATCTAAGATCCTTGATAGATCTTGCAGCTCTCGTTGATCGTTAGAAGTGTCAATGTAATCAAAAACACTCTAAAAGAGAATCTCCTAAGCTTGTATTCTTAAAGCGGAAAACAAACACAAACTTGAAACAGTGAATACTATGAACGTGTGATCCTCTATGGATCTTTTATATAATAAGAACTTGTTTTTCTAAAACGTACATTGAACATAAACTTGTGTTCCTTTTATAGACAAGGAACCCTAACCCTAAACCGTTTCCCAAGAAACGTATCTTCTATAAACTTTAAATAATATGCATTATCTTTTCCTAATATAACTCATGCATATCCTAACTACATTACATAATACGCGGCTAAACATTGTCCGCAGAAACTAAACATGCTGAACTATGTCTTCAGCAGTAATACTTCGTCAGCAGAATCTGGTCTTCAGCAGATTCCCTTCAGCAGCAACCATCAGTGGAATTCACACTTAGCAGAATTCCCAACACAAACAATGTATATGATGAGCAAAAGTATGTTCATCAGTTATTGTTCATTAGTTTTTATTCATTAGTAACAATGAAGGTGTATTAAAGCCAGTCATTTCATTCAATATTGCTAGTGCGTTCCTTCAAACACTTCGGTTTCATCAGTTGTTTCTTGTAAGTAAATTGATGAACAATACCTATAATTTTTAAAAGAATAACAATTAAAAAACATCATTTTTGAATCTTGCATTACTAAAATGATTAATGATGCGCCGTGATACAAAAAGTAGCGCATCTAACGCAATTTTAATACAAAAAATTTAAGTTAGACATTTCATCAAATACCTTGTGTGCAACAAATATGAGTAAAACATCAACTTTAACGTGTGATATCTTACTCATATGATATCAGATTTGATTGACTCAAAAACCTTTGTAAAGAGCGAACCAAAATCTAAAACTTTTATGTTTTAAGTTTTTCACGATTCGGCATTTATGAGGGTACAAAATAGAACTGAAAATGACAAAAAAATCAAGAAAATCAATACCCATTTGATATGTAAAAAAAATTCGAAATATTTAACAAGATTTACACAAAATTAAAAAGGATTAAATTTCAAAAATTATGGTGAAATCGGTTTTTCCTAAAAGTTTGTCGTTTAAGAGATATGTGCGTTTGAAAATTGAGGTGGAAAAGTAATAAACAAGTAAAATTACGACTTTGCCCCTGACATATTTTTTGAATATTTAGAATGTGAGGACAAGTGTCGCATGGAGATCACTTTTTAGACTTTTTAATTTAAGACACTTTCTAAATGATCGGGTACCTAACTACATAAGAGTGCCGTATTTGAGGGTGTGCAAGTTGTGCAAGCACGCCGGGTCTCAAATTTCTTTTTAAGGCCTTCAAATATTGTAATCAATAATATTATGAGCTTCAAAATCTTTCCAAAAGAAAAATCATTTTGTAATGAATATTTTACTAAAAAAGAAAATAAACTTAACACAAAAGAAGTAAATAATAACCGTATAAGTAACACTACAAAAGTTGATAACCTCAAAAACTATGCGTTAATAAAAAAGTTACATTTTTTTAACAAGTAATAAGTGTTAATTGTCCTGTTTAACAAGGATTCTTCTTAGTTATATAAAATTTGCAAAGAGCTTCTATGAGGTTTGAACCTACTGCCAGGGACGGACCCACATGGGAGCCGGGTGTGGCACGTGCCACACCCAATTTTAGGTCACGAAGTATAAATTTTTTATAAAATATGCCTTTTTTGGGCTCGTGCAACACCTAATTTTACCTAATAAATTCTTTATCGGGCAACTTTCGTACTCACGGTCATAAAAAAAATTTTGTGCAACACCCTCTCAAAAATCGTGAGTCCGTCCCTGCCTACTGCCACACAAAATCAAACTATGTAAAGGTTCATTTTCATGAGGTTGGAGTAACAATGAAGTTGTTTGCACCTAAAAGTAATTGAATGTGAAAACACTCATATTTTAGTGATGATAAGACGTTTGCCACTAGACCACCCCGTGCGGTTTAGTAATGAATACTTGGAACTCTCTAAAATTCGACTTGATCATTATAGAGTAGTACCAAGGTCGAGTCTTGTGAAATTTTAACTAAATGGTAACAATAAAAATGACTCATTTCTTAAGTGAGACCATACAGGCAAATATCTGAAACAAAAAATGTTACGAAATAGTACACAATTGCGACTAGTTTTAGCATTAACCACAAGTTTCATGTTGGGCTATGATCAAGGATATGTTTATACTAGAATCTTTTTAAATCGTAGATCTCGTATAACTTCGGGATTGATTGAAGAATCAATCGTAAAAGCTACGTGTGATATTACTTTGATTTGTACCCACCAAATGGCCTAGTAAATAGTAATAAGTTGACTCGAAAGTCTTCGAAGAGGCTATGGTTCAAATTTCGCTCCTCAAATAGAACGATTACGTTAAAAACTGATCTAACAAAGGAAAAGGAAGGGGAAGTTTAATAAATAGATCGATTTTTTGGTTAATAACCGATCTACTAAAGTTTGAATATAATTAGATCGGTGCTTAAATATTAACTGATCTATGTACTTCTCACATACTCAAAAGACCCGTGACAATTTTTAGTCATATCCTGCCCCAATTTTCCCCCAAAATCAAAATCTCATTTTTCCCCAAAATCAAAATTTTTCATCATATCCCGCCCCACGTTCCCTTTTGTCACAATTCACAAATATCCTTTTCCCCAAAATCAAAAAATAAAAAATCAAAATAACACACACTAATTTGCAAAATCAAAGATGATGCGGGTCGGGGGTAGGAGATGCTCATCATGGCTGTCGTCTCCACCGGTCATTCAGATGGTTCCAGATCTGTTTCTAATCTTAAACCTGCGTATCTCAATTACATGATTTTAAATCGAAATAATTACCATAAGGTCACTCACTATTTGTTTTGTTATAATAATTATTTCGATTTGTGATTTGTTTTGATTTTGAGATATATAATTATATGTTGTAACTATTTAGTTTTGGTTGATTATGTGAGGATTGACTTTGTATTGTGATGAATTTGATTAGTGGTTGTTAATAATAATATGTGTGGGTGATTTTTCTTCCACAGTTTTTGATATTTTTGGGATAGGGATCAATATATGTTTGTTACTCGATTTATGTGTTTTTGAGGAAGCTACTTAGGGTTTGTGTTTGTGTTATTATATTAACCGGGCATATGAGCTTATCGAGTTGAGCTTATGGCGTATATAAGGTCATAAGCTCAACTTGTTGTTATATGTAATATGGACACTTATCGAGTGGTTTTATTGGTAGCTGGTTTAGTTTTTAGTGAAACGATCTAAGGATTCCGTGTTATATATTGTGTATACATGCTACATGTTATTGACACTGATTGATTAGTTTTTATCTGTATTTGATAGCTCTAAGTGAAATGATATGTGTAGTTGGTTATGCTATAAGTACTTATATACATTGAGGGGTGTTTGTTTAAGCTTATATGTGGGCTTATGAGCTTATTTGTTTTCGGCTTATATAAGACCATAAGCCAATGTACCTGAGTATCTACACATCTTCTATAAATGTAGAAGCTCACCCCATAAGTAAAAAGTAAGCTGGAAAAATGGGCTTATAAATAATAAGCTGAGTCGAATAAGCTCATAAGCTTAAGACACCCCTTAATGTCAATGGATACATATGAAATCGATTGATAACGATAACGGATCACAAAATTTTGTATCGAAATTTTACATTATTATGTCATTACAGAATTTAACGAGGTGGGGTGGATCACTGCTGGAACTATCCCAATATGGAACATTGAAAGAGTCAAGGAAGATGCTTATCGGTATTGTTACAATTTTCTTATCCTTATTTTTGGGGTGTTTGTTTAGCTTATATGTGGGCTTATGAGCTTATTCGATTTCGACTTATACTTTACAAGCCTTAATTCTCGGCTTATTTTAAGACTTATGAGTTTACTTAAGTTTATCATGATATAGAAGGATTATGAAACTTTGCGTATCTTTTATGTGATAGTGTGTGACTAAGTATGGAAGTATAGAGTACATAAAGTGTAAACTTCATGGTCATCTCCATGTTCCAGCTACAAGTGCCAAAGGAGCTGGACCATCTGGCTTGGAAGGTCGAAGTGGTTACGGTTCAACCATGCAAGATACACCAGCGGATAGACTCCTGTATGCTGAACGACCAAGTGCGTATTCTGCTTGAAATTTGCAGCACGAGTCAGCTGTTAGGCTTGTTGATTCAATTGCTTATGATCATCAACAAAAGGTTTTAGATTTAGAGATATTTGTTGCTTGATATTTTTGTCTTCCATTGTGCATCAATTTTTTTTTAATACTGCACTGACCTGGGATATTCCTTTGACTCATTTTGTGGTGTTCCTGGATAGGCGGATATATATGATCGTTTAGACACGGCAACAGCAGTACGACAAGAATTGCTACATGCTCAGTCACTTCAGCCAGTCTCTGCCGATGGGAGTTCAAGGTTTGCATGTCTTCTACTTTCTCCACTTGTTTTATTTTTTATTATATTGTAGTATATATTATATCTTTAAGAGCTGTAGTGGATACTAATAATGATCAATGCATTTGCAGGATATTCGTCTTGTTAGAGACAAATTTACTCATGTTTCAAGAGGATTTCCATTTGTACATTTCCATTCGGTAAGTTTATACAGTTAGCTATCAGCTAATATGCTTATCCTCAAATTTCAAGAAAGTTATGTATAAGAAGCATCTGTGATACCTGCTTGTTCATAAAATCTCAATGTCTTTTTTTTTTTTTTTTTTAAATTTTTTTTTATTTTATATCTTAGGTTAAAGATGCCACCAAAGCCCTTGAAGCAACAAATGGAACAACACTGGGAAATAAATGGCCAAATTTTACGAGTAGCATATGCAAAAAGCATCCTTGGGCCAGGATCTGGTGCATCCTCTTCTCACACCAGTATCCTTGCCGCTGCTGCAATCAAGGCTGCAGCGTTTGATCACATTCACATTAATGTTGCCATAATATTCTGTTTGGATATGAAGGGGCCATGCTATCAGATCTGTACTCTGACTCATACGAGAGTGGAAGTGAAAGGGAAGAGCTTAGCGATGACTATGAGGATGAGGACGACAAGGATGGTCATTACTCATCTGATGGTTCTCATGATTCTAAACATGCATCAAATACTAGCTAGGACCTGTGAACTCTTATTTTTAGGGTATTGCATTATGTTTGCAATTGTCGTTTTTCAATGAATTAGTTGTTGACTTGTTGTGCAACTTAAATGTTGATAGTACAAGAATATTATTGTGTATGGCAATGAATTGCAATTCTGAAAAAAAACTTGCACTTTTGTATATGATTAAATTCTGGGAAAATCATTTAATGTATTATTTTTTTAAATCATAGCTATTAACTAGATCGGTTATCTAGCTTAAAACTGATCTAACTACCCTCAAAAACCAACATTAAATAAATCAGTTACTTGTTATTAACCGATCTTTATGAAATGTTAAAAAGATCGGTTTTGAACCGATCTATATATGTACCTACTCATAAAGATCACCCTTGTATAGATTGGTTGGTTACCGATCTATATAATGCTTTCTAACCGATCTATATGGCTTTTTTTTGTAGTAGTGTAACATCTTGTGATGGCGAGGAAAAATCCGAAACGGCTATGAGAATACTGGTTAAGTCACGTACATCAAAGTGAAGGATTTCCACGTCGTAAAGGATCCATGAGAACTAAAGAGGATGAGGTGCAGAAGATTTCCACGTCGGTTTTCGTCACAAACTTTCCTGATAATGTGCGAGCGAAGGATTTATGGCATGTTTGTAAGCAATATGGGCATGTGGTTGATTCGTTCATTCCCGAAAGAAGATCAAAGGCTAGAAAGAGGTTTGGTTTTGTGCGTTTTATAAAAGTTTTCGATGTTGATCGTTTGGTTGGGAATTTGTGTACGGTGTGGATTGGTAATTATCGCATTCATGCTAATGTTGCTAGATTCAGCAGACCTTTGGCGACTAATATTAGACCTGATAGTAATAAGACTGGTATATCGCGTATGAATTCGGATGGTAATAACAAAGATATAGATGGGAGAGATAAGGGTAGTTCATATGCGTATGTTGTCAAAGGAGGTTCATAGGTGAATGGGAAAGAAGATTCAAATCCTGCGTTGGTTATTGAGATTCATGTATGAATGAAAGGGATTTTTCATGCTGCTTGAATGGGAAGTTGAAGGAGATTGGAGCGCTAATAAATTTGAAAATGGTGATGAAGAATGAGGGTTTTACTGATTTTGATCTCAAATATTTGGGCGGTTTGTGGATCATGATAGGTTTCAAGTCGATAGAGGCTAAAGAAAAATTTCTTTTGTGTGAGACGATGAAGTCCTGGTTTTCTCAAATTGTTCAAGCATCCGGTGAGTTTATTGTTGATGGTAGAATTACTTGGGTGGACATTGAAGGGGTTCCGTTAAAAGTATGGTCTTTTAATACTTTTAATAAGATAGCAGCTAAATGGGGATCCTTACTTAGTGTGAAGGAGGCAGACGAGGATTCGTTTCATAGCAAACGTTTGTGTGTGCACACAACGGGCTTGCACAACATATTTGAGTCTTTTAAGCTCGTTTTTAAAGGAAAGGTATATTGGGTGCGGGCCAAGGAAGTATCGGGATGGAATCCGGATTTTGATGATCAATGGAAGACGAAACTGATTCGGAGAATGAACAATTGATAATGATCTTAATGGAGATATTGGTGGGAGTGACAATGAACAGAATGTGATGGATGAGGCGAGTCGTGTCCCAGATACTTTGGCCGAGGAGGAGCTTCTTAATGGCAGGAAGGATGTTGAGAGCAATGGTAGAAAGGAAAATCCATCTGAGGATCCGTTTGGTATTTATTCTTTACTAAAGAAAACTAAGCAAATGGAGAAGAATGATGCCAATGATGCCAAGGATTATGAGAGTTTACAATTTCCTCCTGGTTTTACACCAAGGGAGGAAAGAGAGGATAATGAAACTGTTTATGAGGATAAGAATTATGAGGAGGTGAGTTCTGGCAGAATCAAGGAAAAGCAAACTAAGAAATGTGGTGTGGAGTCTGTGAGATCGGGGCAAGTAAGTAAGGATGATATACCGCGGACACGAGGTTCATTATTGAATTTGATGGATGAGTTGATCAAGGTAGGACAAACAATGGGTTACAAAATGGAAGGATGTATGAAGAACATTGAGGAAATCGTTGAGTTTCAAGGAGTGGAAGAAGTATTCCGATGAATATGTTATCCCTAAATATTCAAGGCCTTAACCCGAAGGCTAGGAAAGATTGGGTAAAGGAGTTGTGTTTATCGCATAAGGTGAATTTTTTGACATTGCAAGAGACAAAAATGGAGGTTATCGATCTGTTTGATATTAAGCATTGTTGGGGAAATTTTACTTTTGATTATGTTTATAGTGAATCAGTTGGCAACTCGGGAGGTATCCTATGTGTTTGGAATCCTATTATGTTTAAGAAATTAAACACCACGGTGTCGGATTACTTCATTATGATTCAGGGGAATTGGATTTCAAATGGGAAATTACTTCTTTTTATTTCAGTTTATGCACCACAGGAGTTTTTAGAAAAAAAGATGCTTTGGGATTACTTGAGTTATGTTATTGCTAGTTGGGATGGTGAGGTGATTATCATGGGTGATTTTAATGAAGTGCGTTATAAAAGTGAAAGGTTTGGTTCCATTTTTAACATTCATGGGGCGAAGGTGTTTAATTCGCTTATTGCTAAGTCCAATCTTGAGGAGATTCATCTTGGTGGGTGCTCTTTTACGTGGTGTCATCGATCCGCCTCCAAGATGAGCAAGCTTGACCGTTTCCTTATATAGGAGAGTTTCTTACGAGAGTATCCTAGTATTTCAGCTATCACATTGGATAGATTTCTATCGGATCGCCGCCCTATTTTGTTGCGAGAATCCACTCATGATTATGGACCAGTACCTTTTCGTTTTTTTCACTATTGGCTTGAAGTGGAGGGTTTCCTAAAGCTTGTTAATGATGCGTGGGCAGCAGCTCCTGTGTACTCGACGAATGCATTGATGAATTTTATGTTAAAACTGAAATATATCAAGAAACAAATTCGGTTGTGGAATAGCAATGGGAAATGTGTTAAAA
The DNA here is from genome assembly GCA_014162995.1 of Artemisia annua. Lineage (NCBI taxonomy): Eukaryota > Viridiplantae > Streptophyta > Magnoliopsida > Asterales > Asteraceae > Artemisia > Artemisia annua. The sequence goes on along the minus strand of LBNU01028040.1, from coordinate 104,424 downwards.
CCAGTAAGTATGTGATATGTGTCATTTTACACATATCTTTTCTTCCATTTTCCGAGTCAAAACAATAAAAAAACACTTGAAAATGGTCAAATAATGTTACAAATATCTTTGGAGTGTGTTTTTGTGTGTTTCAGATACAAAGGATTAAAAATGACGAAAAACTGAGCAAATATGTAAAAATGTCAAAACTAGTCCCTGAACTTTCAAAAAATTTCACAAATGGTCCCTGGAGAGTTTTCATCCCCTAAAAATCATAAAATGACATTTTGAGTCCCAGGAATAAAGTTTTCAAAGTTTTACGACTTCAGTCCCTCAAGTTTGCAAGTTTGGTAATAACGGGTCCCGGGAAATATAATTCGAGGAAAAATGATACGAGTAGTCTCGGGAGTTGATAAAAATGACCCTTGGTAATACTATGGAGATGTGACAATTTCAGCCCCTCAAAAAATCAGATATGGCATGATTGGTCCTTGGGCTTTGTTACTACATAAACCAAACGGACCATCTTTCTTATTTACAACCCAACATTAAATCCTACCCCAAGCCCAATCCCAGCCAGCCCAAACCATTATACGTTTATTGATAAAAACGTAAAAACAACTTTTGACCATTATCAGTCAACCCACCCCCATCTTCTCATCCCTAACCTCCCTATTAACCACCGGTTCATCCTCCCTCCTCCACGCCTTTTCCCTGCAACACGCTACCCCCC
>LBNU01028040.1:33454-53912 GCA_014162995.1 Artemisia annua | reverse complement strand
GGGACATCCTTAAATTTCATGGTCGAAGTTAACTTGTTGAACCAACGGATGTGTGCGTGAGGATCGTCCCTCTCAAAACCGTGAAATTGGTTAGATGTGACAAGCTGAATCAAACCGGTTTTAAGTTCAAAATTCTCGGAAAGTATCGGTGGTAAAACAATTGCATCCCCATATCCCTCGGTGGGACATTGGAGCAATTCCTGCATCGTTCGTTGGTCGGCCATCTCGGTGATGGGATTTTGAAGATCACGTAACTCGGGTACGGTCTTTTGTTTTCGCCTACGACGATTGCGGTTATTCGGCACTGAAGAAGAAGAAGACTCGTCCAAGTTAGACTTAGAACGAGTAATCATACAAATCAAAACACGACAAAGTGAAAAAGAAAGTCGAAATGAAAATCTTTTTGATTTTTATAAGTTTATAAAAGAAAAAGGAAAATCTTTTTGGCTTTTATAGGTTTTATAATTTTTTTATTGTTTTTATGTTTTTGATGAAAATATTAACTTCTAAAAGAAGGTTCTTCAAATCACAAGTCTCGAACGATCAAACGACTTAATCTTATCAACCGCTCCCCGGCAGCGGCGCCATGTTGATAGTCGTAGGAGCAAAGTGCAAGCTCAAACCACGGATCGTTGTCCCAACGAGGGTTGAACTGATCTTGTCACTCGAGTCGTGAGTTATGTGAGATGAATGGGTTTAAAAGATGAGATTTTGTTCTAGTTATCACAACGAGAAAGCTTGTTTAAAACTTAAATGTAAATAAGATCGCGTTTAAAAGAAATAGAATTAAGAACGAAAGAAAACATTAACTTGAAAACACTACGAATAAAGAAATGGAAAATATTTTTGGCTTTTGTATTTTTTTTATTAACAAAAATGATTTAGTAACGATAAAAGAGATTTAAGGAAATAAAAAACAAGAAAACAGAATATAAGAAAGGAAAATGAAATAAGAAAGTAAAATTGTTTTTGGTTTTTAGTTTTAATTAACGAAGAAAAGTAAACTAAGTTAAAAGATTTTTAGAAAATTCGACGGAGTAACGTTTAGTAAAGAACTAAAGTAACTTCACTCGATAACTCGATGAAGTGAATAGAAGCCAAGACCGGCTTAAGCAAGAAATAAGAAATGAAGATGAGAAAACTAAACACGACTAAACACGACTCAAAGACTTAAGAAATCAGAACTGAACTCGCAAGCAACCAAGACCAAACTCACTAAGAAAATGAAATTAAACTCGCTAATAACTTGAAATTCAAAATGATACTCGCATAAATGCACAAAACCAAACTCGCTATCTAAGGTTTAGACCATACTCGCTATGATAACTTGCACCATACTCGCAAATAACACACACCTCATACTCGCTATATCAAAAAAGATTTTCATACTCGCTATAGGATTGGATCCATACTCGCTATAGGATTGGATCCATACTCGCTAACACTTGAAGAAAAACCATACTTGAATAAAATCATGACCCATACTTGCTATTAGTTGTTTTGCCAAGTATGAAACTCGCAAAATGATGTAGCTTACTCGCTATTATAGATCTCCTACTCGCTAGAACATGCAAAATATCATACTCGCAACCTAGACACATATCAAACTCGCAATTTTTTTTTTGTTCCTTACTCGCAAAACCCTAACCCAATTCGCAAAAGACAAAATAAAAAAATGATACTTGCAAAACCCCTTTCTTACTCGCAAAGATAAACAAAAAAAAAATAAAAATAATGCTAGAACAAACCCCTTTTTTACATGAAGCAAACTCTTAAACTAATAAAATCTAACAAAAGCTTATAAAAACTTATGAAAACTTTTGGGAAAACAAATTAAGAAACTAAAACAAGTTTTGAAAACTAAATAAGCTAGAAAATAAGCCACGAAAATAACAAGCCCTAGCCCATGAGCTTATTAGATTCGTTCCAAACTAAAAGCATGCAAAGGTGACAAAAACTTATAAAAGCTTATATGAAAGATTAAGATAAACACTTGTAAAGATTAAACAAGAAGATTAAAGATGAAGAAAAATAAGCTTGAAAGATTAAGACATGAAAACTAAATATGCATTAATAAAAACTTACACACACTAATTAAAAACTAAAATAAGGGCTAGCTTCAAAATGAAGCTTAGATGGAGTATTTATCAAGCTAGGGGGAGTCTTAGTTTTTCCTTGTATACACTTTGCCCCCTAAACTTTTACATCTCATGAACAAGACACATAAACTACATTACACACTTAATATAACTTCTAAAAAGTAAACTTAGGCCCTTGTAACTTGAGGTAGCGTGTTGACGTGTTCTCTAAAAGTCTTCAACGATGTAAAAGTGATCACTTGCTCGAGTTTGGGAAGCTTATTCATGATAATCATCTTTAATCATCGATTAAGTGTCTCTTTCATATTCATGAGTCTTTAAATAATAAAAACGTCGTCACGGGCTTTTCTTAAGTAGATTTCATCTTCAGCTTGACTTTAAGACTCTCTTTCACATCTCGTGCTCGTTTTAGGCTTTTTGGTTGATTTTTATGTCATTTATGCAATATCCTTTCCTGCACGATCACAAACACAAAAACACGATATCTTTGGCGTTTAACGTTAGTTTTTGGTCTTATAAGGTCTGAAAATGGTGAATAAAAGGTATGTGAATAAGCACATACCAATTTCGTAGGGTGTTAAATGTTTTGCAAAATGAATGTAATTGTAATTCAAATTACATTATGTATGTTGTTTGATATACAATGTAATTGCAATTTAATCACTTCAATCACATTATTGAGGGAATTCAGATTACATATTAAGTTGAATCTAAAGTTTTGAATTATGTCGTAATTCAGAATTTTATAATTTAAAGTATTAGTACTTATATAATAATAATAATAATAATAATAATAATAATAATAATAATAATAATAATAATAATAATAATAATAATAATAATAATAATATAACCAAGGAAATTTCTAAGAATGAAACTACCAATTCTAGAAACTGCTACAAGATAGAAGTACTAAATCTGGAAACTTACTAATATTATGGGAAGTACTAAAATAAAATCTGCTAAAATGGAAAGATAACCAAAAAGAAGCAATCGATTAAAATTGAAAGAGACGAATAACTATCCGAATTCTAATACGTCTAGTTCTTGAAGAAAGGAGGAGTTCACATTCTGTCGGGACGTTTCTTGTGTGTCTGTTTGTCTTCTGGTTTCAGGTACAGAACCTTTCCTGATTTAGTAGGTTTCTCATGACCATGATTGTTCTTTTGCCACTACTACTGAACTTTCGACCTTTGGTTTATATCTGATACTGTGGTTATCTGTTAAGGAAATTCTGATATGAAAACCTTTTGAAAATTACTTGATATTATGGAAGGAAATGTTTTTGAAATAACAACTATGATTTGATATAAAACAAGTTTTAAGAAAGATTGAGTTACTTTTATGAGAATGTTTACGAAAATAAATATCTTTTTGATAAAGGGGATATGATTTGTAAAGTTTTTGATGTTATTTTTTTAACCTATTCATGTTTTATTATGAAACTTAATGAAATTTAGTAATGAAGTCTGTTTGTAATGAACTTTGGGATGTAACCTTGGATATTAATGACTCTGATATGACTTCTGATTATTATAACCTTTGCTATCTGAACTTTCCTGATTTTGTTAACCTTGTTAGATCTGAACCGCCTTTTGAATGCACCTTTCTGATATGGGCTATATGATATGGACTCGATATGATTGATTATGATGACTTATATCTGTGTATTTATGACATTCTGTTGACCTATTCTTAGTTTGGCACACCCAGCCAAAGTTTGTTTCACTAGGCATGGGGTTCCATGTCGTGTCAGTGATGAACCTCTGACATGTCTCTAGGGCAGAGGAGTGATGTTCTGCCACGTCCCATTATCTGTTATCTGTTATGAGCCTCAATTATCTGTTTAGTATGGCCAATATTAATATCTCGTGGGGCGTATGGATGCGACTAGAATCGGTTCTGTTATCTGTTATCTGTATCTGGTGATTGATGCTGCGTGCATGCACGTCCTTCACAACTCTGGTAGGACTCCCCTACATATTATTATCCGGTAGGACTCCCCTACATATGTGCGACTATGATATGATTATGATGAAGGCATTATTATGAAGGCAATCATATCTGTTATCTGTTATATCTGTTCTGGGCTCGTGGTTGATGACTAACCCTCACCTTACCTTTTATTTCTATTTCATACTTACCTTTGTTTATACTTTTTGATGCTTATCCAATGCAACATATTCTGTCTCTTATTTCTGTTTCATATTACTTCGTTGTTATATCTGTTCACTGGGCTTTTTAAGCTCAGCCGCGTTTCTTTTCCCGCGGCAGGTTTTAGAAGGAAGCTGGGTTATGGGTGAAGAGTGCAAATAGGAGCTTTGATGTGTGTTATTTTACACATATTTTTGACCTTAGTTGAAGTGTGTATTAGACCAAAAACTACCGTGAAACGCCAAAGATATCTTGTTTTTGTGTTTGTGATCGTGCAGGGACGGATATTGCATAAATAGCACAAAAGTCAACCANCGTTACAAGGTGAGTCGCTGGAGATCACCCCACGACTGTAGACCGTTTGAAACCACCGCAAACACTAAGCGTAACCCATAAAGAATTACCGAAGTGACCTGCTGTCAGGGCTGTTTGATGTTGACCCTGGCAGGATTTCCGTTCAGTCATTGAGAAATACATAAGTAAATCGTCTCATAAACGTTCTCGACAGATTGCTAAGATCTGCGTAGGACTCGATAATCTACAACTGGTGTCCATTGATGTAGAACCACCATTGTAGTAATGTTATGTGTTCCTATGAGATCTTTAATGAATCTCGGGGCTCTAGACTCAATAAGTGCATGTTTAGTCATCGGAGGCATGGAGCAGAGGGCCTCCTTTTCAATATCAACACAACTCGGAATGAAAGGTCGATAGATTATGCAAGGTTCTCCGTGAGAATGAAACAAGTATCTTTTGAGAGATACCCGAGTGGGTAGAAGGTTTAAGTGCAGTGCGTCACTAGGTCCATGACGTCTTGTCTTCAATACCGGTGTCACTTTAGTAACAACCAATAGCATATGAATTGAACCCGGTGTCGGCCCTAAGGTTGAACATATGGAGGGCTATTTCTTTTCACCCTTTTCATTACTTTTCTTTTTAATTCTTCAACCCCTTCTTTCTCCTTTCATTCTTTACTCCTTTTTTCAAATCATACCTAAGGAATTCTAATTCAATCTATTGGAATTGTCCTTGGGTAGATCCCTCCGGCTCTGGCGGATCATAGGACTGTTTTTCCTAACCTTAGTCACCTTATTTCACCATGACTATCCTATTGTTGCCATAAACCAAACATTTGAAAATCTTCTCAAAGTGTTTATGATAAAAAAACATTTTTGTTAACACTTTGAGAGTTTTGTTTTCTTTTGAAGGACTCCCCCTTCACATGTGGTCATGCAATTTTAGAAGAAGTTTGCACATGAGGGAGGAGTTTGCACTTTTGAATTGATCCACTTTCGGTGAACAAGACCGATTCGAGACACGTTTACATCACTAGTTAGACTAGCTTAAAATTATTACCCGGCCTGGTCAAGTCCAAAGAAAGTTTCTCAAATTGGTACATTCTACTTAGACATGTCCTATTCGAGACACGTTTACATCACTGGTTAGACCAGCTTGAAATTATTACCCGTCCAGGACAAGTCTTTTCGATTACAGACATATAAGTTTCGTCAATTCGAGGGTCAATACTGAGTCTAGTATAGACATTTAAGTCTTCTCGTGAGAGCTAGACATTCTGCCACAAACATTAAACATCTTTGATCACAATCACAAACATTTTAATCATTTGAATCACGTCTTCTCCCCCTCAAAAATAGCATAGAGTGATATTTTTTATATCAACTGATTAATAAAACGCTTTAGGAGAGACAGACGGTTTTGCTTTAGCATGAACTTGGAACATTTTTTTTATGAAATACTCCCCCTCAAAACTCGCATATGTTTTGAGAATTTTAATCTTTTGCAAACAATTTAGAGGGAAGGAGTCTTCTTTAGCAAAATTCTAAAAATGTAAGAAATTTCAGATTTGTTGAATTTTGCATCAAGGTTTTTGAAAAACAAAGACTTGTCTTTGTTTGAATAGGAATGTCGCACTGAGGCGTACAACATTGTCCATTTTTAGGATAAGTGCACTTTGTTGATGAAAATCATTTTTTGCGTAGCACTTTCCTTTCTTTGAAAACATAAGTTGTGCACTATAAGGTGTACACAAGTCATTTTGAGAAAACGAGTTTTTGCTTGAAATCTTTTTGTTTGTTTATACTCGAACTTTTTGAAAATGATTTTGGTTTTGAACGTTCGAGTCCTGATCAGAAATAATCAGAAGTCATCATTGAAGTTCGGGTTTCGTACTGAAGTATACGAAAGCCATGTTGAAGAAAAATTTGAGAAACGACATGTTTTAGAAAACATTTAGTGAACTCCCACTCAAGCATATGTACATATCCGTGTCATTTTTGACTGACATTTCTAGAAACGAACATAATATTGATTATACGAGAGACATGTCGTGAGAAGAATATTTTTTGATTTTTGGATTTTATATATTGTTTTTGTATTTTTGTGAAATTTTCTATTTTTTATTTGGTTTTTGTTGGTTTTTCAAATTTTGTATTTTGTTTTCCAAAAAAATATTTACAAAGAAGAATTGAGGAAAGAAAAAATAAGTTTGAACAAGTAAAAGTGGAGATAAGAGTGGCATAAGATACGGATTTTCATATGCGATGTTGGCATAAAATTCTTCTTTACCACATTGGGTGTATAAACCCTCATCACTTTTACGCGTACCTGCATCCACAGAAGAAGAGTGTGCACAAATAATAGTGTTAGAAGTACATGTTTCCTCACATTGAGGGTGTTCACTATCAGCGGTTGTAGTGGTTTCTACTTCCTTATCCTGATGATTATCACTATTATTTGTCTTGGTGCAACTATCAAAAATCTTTCCTGTGGGAATCCATCTAAGACCAACTGTTTTAAAAACTTTTCACGTAGGACTCCACCTAAGGTAAGATCTAAGCGTAGTTTTCTTATCAAATGCAGCGGAAGTCTCAGTTTTTGAAAAACTACATCCTGTAGATGTCCACCTATTAGGTTTCTTATCTTTTTACTTGTTCTCAATGGGGGTTGTCTTAGTGGATTGTGCCTTAACACTTGATTTTCCTTTCTTGAAAAATTGTGCAATACATGCATTGTGATTAGCTGAAAAGACACATTTTTGACATGTAGGACAGACAAATTCAACATTTTTGTTTAAAACAACAACTTTAACTTTGTCACTACAGTCATTTGGAACTTGCTTTTTGTTCGAAAAAGACTCAAAATTTCTAGTGTTGTTTTCTACGTGCATAGCATTTTCTTTTTCACAACTACTCTTAGATGTAGGCCAATCCCTAGTTTTTTGTTCATTGTTCCTAAGTAAAGGTTTACTACTACTAGCAGTGCATTGGAATCTTGTAGAATTCATCACACTAGGTTTGGTACCTAAAATTCCGTCTTTTCGATGTTGTGCCTTTTTCCTAGCTTCTTCTTGATGCAGGGTTTTGTGACCTTACAACAGGTTTTACCTCTCGAGGGATCTCAAGAGGCTTACAACCCCACCAGGCAGTGTACCTGACCGATGTAGTATAGGATAGTAGTAAGTACGGGGGATTGATCGTTCTCTCACAGGGAATATTGTTCGTTATGACAGAAAAACTACTCTAATAGGCCTAAGGGTAAAGGAAGATTCTTTTTGTATTTTTATATTTTTAGGAAAGCAAGTAAAATCTCGGTTTTGAAGGAGTGGGCGGAATTAGTTGCTAGTCAACTTACCCAAAATTACTACTATTGCAAAAGAAAATAAAATAACTAAACTATTTGGTTGTGAAAACTATATGGAGAAAAGTGTGTTTACTTAGACTTCATTACTCCCTAACTATCTTTTAACGGTTAATTGATATGTATGTTACTTGTGTGGATGAAGGATGTATTCCTAATAACTCATGGAGTGGCATACATATCTCTCCAATTCTATGAGCTCTTATCTCCTCCTATGCCATGCACGGCACAACCATAGGGATTGTAAACAGTGGCTCATGCGTTAAATACTACCTTAATAGCCTAGTATGCCTTGGCTACATGTTTCCCAAGACGTTCAAGCACGTTACCATAAAGGAGGTTGGCCAGTTTTCTTGAGCCTAACATTGATGGAACAATCATCCCAACAAACAACAACACATCAATTAACCAATAATTAATAGTTAGGTTTCATTAGATCTAAGCAAACACAAGAAAATTTAGCTACACATGTTAATTAAAAGACAAGCAAAAGAGATAATCAACCAACACATAGACATATTGATTGAATTAAAGTGAAGACTTATCTTTAATTAAGCATGAGGGTTCCAAGGGTTGGAAACCCTAAAAAGTACAGAAAATTCGTCTAGGGTTTGGTGCCAAAAGTTCTCCACAAAGTTCCACACTTAATGAATGAAAAATAGAAAACTATATATAGATTTTACATTCTGACGACGTCAGGTTATAGAGGCTGACGCCGTCAGCTCGCCACCATTAGGTTTCTCGGATGGCCTAGATCCACTTATGACGCCGTCACTCTCTATTCCTCTCTGGGCCGTCACTCTTTAACTCATAACCTGACGGCCTACATCTTCTAACACCTGACGGCGTCAGGTGTTAATTTCCAAAATCTTTATGGCCCGTCATTTGATAATTGGTTTCCACTCTTTTGTTAAGGCTTGCTGACAACGTCACCTTGTGACTCTGACGCCATCAGGTTGTAATTTCTGCTTCTTTTGAGACTTTGTCGTTTTCTTCACTTTTATGCTCCAAAAACCTCCAAATATGCATGTTTTCCAGAATTCCCCTCAAAAGTACATAAAATGACAAAAGGAACGATTTAGGGCAATATTTGATCACATTTATACGAATTAGGGCTTAAATGACCCCCTAAAAGCGTAACACTTTTCGTCTCATCACTTCTAGATGGTGATTTTGGGCCATGTCATTAGAACCAACAGATTCCTTAACGGTTTTTATGGCCACATTCGGTGTACTATTCCTAGAAGGGCCAGAAGTAAGCACATTTGCATTTACAACAATCTTTCCAGAATCTTTTTGCTTGGGCAAAGGTTGTAGAGTGACTGGTTTTGTCAAATCCTTTTTCTCATCGACTTTTGTAGCAAACCGAGATATTGACATTTTTGGTTTTTCAACCGTTTTAGAAGCATTTGGTTTCTCCGAAGTCGATAGTTTTGCAAACTTATTATCCACACCCTTCCCTTTTAGACTTTCCAGCTGAGCCCTTAAAAGATCATTTTGCTCTTTCATGTTCTTGAAGGCACGCTCATACGACAGTTTGTCATACTTGTATTCTTCGTTTTTCTGATCAAGTTGTTTAAAATATGACACATTTTCTTTTTCAAGATTAATAAGAGCATTTTCATATTTTGAAACAATTGCGGAAGTCTCAGCTCGAAGTCTTTCATCATCTTCAACAGAATATGTTTGTAAAATGATAAACATAATATCAGTAGACATAACAGCTTCGAAGAGAGAGTCATTTAATCTTTCCAAAACTTTCATGTTTCCACAAGTTTCATTAGCTTCCTTTACCAGGGATTTGTGGTCCTTGACAAAGTCGGTTGTTTCTTTTAACAAAGCATTTTCAAGATGAATTACTCTCGCACTGATGTTATACAGTGGGATTGTAATTTCTGTTTCAAACACCTTTTTCTGCTCTTTATGAGAACTCGAATGCCAATTGTTAATACTGATTGTGGTTTTTGACTCAACAATCTGTTGAAGAACTTTAATTCTCTTTTTCACATCATCAAGAATGTCTCTAATTTCACTTGTGTTAAAAGGATTGTCTGACGACATTTGTTCCGGTTTTGAAAAAAATTTAGAGACAACTTGTGGTTTAGAAAACATTTTCTTAACAACTGATGTTTTGAAAACATTTGTTGTTTGTTTTTGAGGGACAAAAGTGATTCCATTAATTTTGTTCCATTTATCATAATTAATTGGTTTCAATTCTTGATTCTTTTGTTTCATTTTATTTTGACTCTCTTCAGCAAGAGCTATTGTGTCATCATAATCACGCACATAAGGAGGATCATGTTTAACATATAGCACATTTCCATTATACAAACTATTCTGAGCTTTCTGAGCTTTCTTGAGATGACAAGGAGTTTTGTTACCAAGAGCCATTTTGTGTTTTGTATGGTAGATCGGATCAGTTTAACTTGTAATCATATGAATTGTTTGACTCGAATGACCCGCCGTTACCAACAAATTTTCCAACTTTTTGACCATGTTTTGTGACTCAAGGATTTTATTCAAAAGCTTATCTTCTTTCGTTGCAAAGTCCTTTTTCAACTCATCTCGTTCTTTTTCAAGATTGGTATAAGCTGATTTTTGTTTAGAAAGTTGGTTTTTCAAATCAGAAATTTCCGCGTTTAAGGATTTTATTTGCTTATGTAAATTAACATCAAGTGTATCATACTTTATTTGCAAACGTTTTTCCCTTGAAACGGAATTTTGATAACCAGTTTCTAATTCAGACAGTCGTTTTGTATGAAATTCGAAAGCTTTTTCATTTTCCTTGTATCTCGCAAGCTCAGCGGTCAATGTTGCCTTCGCGGCCTTAACATCGCGATTGACCTTTTTAACATTCTCAATCTCAATACTACAATTATTCAACAATGATTCAAATAAAGCACGTGTTTTCTCATCATTCTCAGCATGCTGTGAAACAAAGCCTCCATTATGATTCATATCGGGATTTGTCGAATCAATATTTCTATTATTCGGCGTGTCCTGGTATGTATCATAATTGATTGCTAGTGTCTCAGAATGTTGTTCCTCATGAGGGGACATATCAAATATATCATTATTGTTGAAAGAATTGTTTAATGGTACCTCAGATACTGCATTGGTGTCATAAACCGAAGGTGCATCAGAATCTGTGTCGTACTTAGCCTCTTGAAGATTTGCCATAAATATGCAGTTTGCATCGATATCCTCCCGATCTTCCATATCATCCATAAGAGCCATGAAGTCATTTTCCTCAGCATTCAACTGAAATCCTGCTTTCTCCTTCTGAGCCAAAATCAAAGCTTTCTGCAAGAACTCTGGATCTTTCTTATTTAGCTTAGAAGGACAGTTCCTTGCCATGTGACCGACACCCTGACAGTTGAAACACTTTACCAAATTTCCCTGATGACCATTTCCATAATTCCCACCAACCGAAGCTGCAACATTTCCAACCGGATTACCCATAGCCTGATTACCAACATTCTAACCCTGCTGATTCCCAACAAACTGACCCAACTGATTCCTTGTATTCCGACCCATCTGATTTCCTGCAAACTGATTACCTATCTGATATCCAGGAGCATATCCTTGCTGATTCCCCATAACTCCAACCATTTGGCCTTGATTGCCCATGTTGAAACTCGGTTGAGCAACCTGCCTGTAGCGAGTGTTCGATGAAATTCATTGGTTGTTGTTAGTTGGTGTAGAATAGCTTCCTTGGAATGCCTTAGACAGAAGAGCAAAAGCTTGAGTTATAGCAGCAATGGATTCATCATTTTTAGTGAATTCAGGTTCTTGGAATTCTTGATATGGTTGTTGTTGTGGAATAACATCGTGTTGTTGTTGTGAGTAGAATGATTGCTGGTAGAGAGGTGTTGGTTGTTGCACGTAGTTGTGAGTGGAAGATGATGATGGTGTAGTCACTGGTAGAGGTGTTGGTGTTGTCGGAATGAGTGCTAGAGGATCATGATTCTTTGCCAACTTTTCCTTCCTTACTTCATTGGCTTCAGCTTGGTTTTGCTTCAAAAAGTCATAGAGTTGATCATAATTCACCTGATGAAGATTCTTAGTTTGGTTGACAATTGTGACATATCGACCCCATTCCTCTGGTAGATTGTTGATGAACTTGATGTTTGACACAATTTGTCACGGTTCCAACTTGTTTCTAATCAGCTCATTCATCAAGGTACAAAACTTGGTGTAGTATGATTCAATCTGTTCACCTGCTTTGATCTCACGAGGTAAACCGAGTTGAATGAGATGCATTGCCATATCATCTGCTTTGATCTGCTTCTAGTCTTCAGGTGTGTAATCATCTTCTGTTTGGTCACGATAGAATGGTTGAGTAGGAGGTGTTGTATCTGGATTCCCCGGATCTAGAACTTGTTTTGGCTTAAATGGACCTTGTTCAATGGATTTGATCATAAGTTTGCCAACTTCCTTGGTTTTGATGTAACGAAGCATACGGCTTGTCCATGGAAGATAACCACCTTTTTCAAGCATAGGAGGACGGTTTTCGGCACCGGCAGCATGAATATCTTGTTGAGTTGCCATTTGATTCGAATCGAAGTGAAAAGTTGTTCAAAGGATCTTTTGAAAGATAATAAAGGTTGTTGTTGTAGATGTTTTGGTGAAAAATTAGGTCGAAAACTTAAAAACGCCGATAACTTTCGTTCGGAGAGGATTTGGGCCTCAAAGGTTGGGTTGAATGATCCTTAGGTATTCAACGTGTCAATCTCCTCAGTCTCACGGTCGTTTTTTACAGGTATTTCGCTGAAAACGGAGTTACGGTTCAAAAGTTATAGCCGTTTGAAGTTTGGTATCTCGGTAAAGTTGCTTACTTAGTAAAAGTTCCTTACTTGATAAATCTAAGGTAAAACGGGCAGATTTTCGTTTAGGAAAGTACAAGAAGAAGTCCTTACTCGATTAACGATAAGGAATAAAGGCTAACTCGCCAAATATAAGCTTACTCGATAAAAAATAAGCTTACTCGATAAGATTGGGGCCTTACTCGAGAAAACAGTGCCTTATTCGAAAAAACAGCTCACAAACTCAAAAGTTTTTCCCTTACTCGATACACACAGTGCTTACTCGATAAGACCTAGAGGTTTGGTCCTTACTCGGTACTGTCTGTTGCGAGAAACTCGATAAAAACTGCTTACTCGGTAAAACAGTTCACAAACTCGATATCACAGCCTCCTTACTCGGTAAAATCTGTGATTTAGGTTTCTTACTCGATAAAACCCACCTTACTCGATAAAATGGTTGCGATACTCGGTAAAAACAGCTAGATACTCGATAACCCTAAAAACTAGGAGACCATACTTGATAAAAACATGCACATACTCGATAAAACTTGTAAAGTCAGCCCTATATTCGAATTTTTTCACCCAAAAACACTCTAAACTAACCTATAATTATCCCTAGGCGATTGATACCACTTGTAGGACCGTAGAACAACCTTAAACACTACTAATCTAGCTAGAATCTTAGAGAGAGAAAGAGAGTAAAGAGAGAGAGTGGGAGGCTCATCTATGTGTGAAATAAGAACATGTAAATAACATAAATGAATCAACAGACCTCAAACATGAGGTATACATGAGTATATATAGTGCTAGGAGTCTAGGGCATCACATACTTTGAGCTTATACATATTTGGCCCTTAGACTTTCTAATAACTTGAATAAATGAACAAATAACTTGAAATAACTATCTAACGCGACCTATTACAACATATTAATGACCGACACTTTTTATAATAAAAATAATTTGCTAACAAATTACCTGTATTCAAATTTCTTAAATTTATTAATCTTATTTTTCTTGATTGCTTTTTTTGTTGATCATGTAGCAAGCCTTAATGATGCTAGACTCGGACCTGAAGAATATTGGAGAAGCGTAATGAAAGATGATCCAATGCCAAAGGAAATTACAAATATTTTAGACCAAAATTCATCCAAAAAGAACGATTTACAAAAAAGTTTGATGCAAATTGGGTGGCGGAGCTTGACGGTTTTGTTTGGGGGGGGGGGCCAAAAGCCACCAGGGGCGGAGGCTTGATGGTTTTTTTTTTTTTTTTTTTNACCTGAAGAATATTGGAGAAGCGTAATGAAAGATGATCCAATGCCAAAGGAAATTACAAATATTTTAGACCAAAATTCATCCAAAAAGAACGATTTACAAAAAAGTTTGATGCAAATTGGGTGGCGGAGCTTGACGGTTTTGTTTGGGGGGGGGGGCCAAAAGCCACCAGGGGCGGAGGCTTGATGGTTTTTTTTTTTTTTTTTTTTTTGGGGGGGGGGGAACATTCGAGATAAAAATGTAACATCTTATATATAAAAGTATTTATTTAATGATATAAAAATATAAAGACTACAAATAACACATGCATGCTATATCTTAAATAGTTGACAATTATTTTTCTGAACTAATAAAAGCTTATTACTTTTATGTCTGCTAATATGATTTTGACAAAACTACAAGCAAAGAAGATCAAAATTTATTTCTTCAAGACTACAAGCAAAGAAAAATAAACCAAGTACATAAAAATTTATTATTATTATTATTATTATTATTATTATTATTATTATTATTATTATTATTATTATTATTATTATTATTATTATTATTATTATTATTATTATTATTATTATTATTATTATTATAACCAACACTTTATTAAAAACTTATATGATTTACAAGACATTAGTGGGGAGCCGAGATACTAACTGGGCCCCCACACCTCTAGCTATAGCAAAGCTAATCCTACTAAATATATGAGCAGCAGCACATGCTCCAATGTCTTGAGTCACAGAGAATCGTCGAATACGCTTTAGTAAGGTCATTGCATCTTTCTCAAGTTCTCCAAAGGAAGAGAATGAAAATGGGGGGAACCCATATCCAATATCCACGCATTTAGCCTCGTACTTGACACGTTTACGTTGTGCGGCTTCAATAACCGCACGACCCGGCATAAAATCAACCATACCAGATTGCGTCAAGGGTGACGACCCTGTAAGATCAACACATACATCAAGCCCACCATCCCAAGAGTAAAGTAACATATCGGCTGGACGTACGGGTTTGTCCCTTTCTCCACAAAGCCCAATATCAACCTCCTTACGTGCTGAAATTCCAGACCGAGAACATATATCAACAAGAACATCACGCACAACGTTATGCCGATTTTTAATACCAATAATACCCGCGCACGAAACAGCATGGTCCCCGTAAATATCTCCAGTAAAAACCTTAAAATAAGCTGAACACGGCATCTGAACAGTAAAAAGAGGAACACCAAGCCGATAGCACAACACACATTGGTAAGTCCTAGCATTCGTAGTTTCTCCCAATCCGGATATCGGAGCCACCCTAAGCCAATCTGAAGTGGAATCCTCCTTTTGTGAACTCCATAACGCCATCTGTCGAGGAGATAGATGGAACGTGGATTCAACCGTTTGGGTAACACGTGTGAAATGTATATCTGCCAATTTCTTCATAAGTTTGGGGGTAGCGATCTCACTTGGGTTACTCAAAAGGTCAATTTTCATATTCACATTAAAAGTACATAAGGCATCATCAAAGGAAGGACCAACAGTCACAATACCGGAACTTCGGAGAAGCTTAGCCTGTAAGCTGGCAGATTGAAGTCTAGAAGCAAGGAAAGCATAGTTCAAGACATCACCTGCAGAATATACACCAAGTCCCCTAAAAGCAAAGGGTAAGGTGGCAAGTCTCCACTGCCAATGACCAAAACCAGGTCCAGAAGCAGTAACAATACGCTCCAAAGAAGAACGAAGTGCTGCATCAAATGAAACCTGAGCACACTCAAAGACCCGAGGAGAACATGTGCGCATAGAAAAATACAACTTGGAAATACCAGCACATGCACGAAGTAGCAACAACTCACACTGAGGATCATTAAGCTTAGCAACAGCATCCATAAGTTCAATAGTTTTAGCAACGCTTTTCATAACAAGCTCACTACTAAACTCAAAGTCCACACTAGCGGGCCCACCCAATAATTTAACACCATGCAAAGGTCGAGAAATATTAGGGGGAAAAACACCCACGTGCCTGCTTCTGGGGTCTTCCTTTGGCAAAAAAAACCTCAGTTTTATCAACATTGAGGTGTAAACCGCAAATATGTCCATCCATCATAATCAACTCTAAAACCTTCCCCACGACCAAAGTATCTCCGATAATACAGATACCAAGCTTGAAGAGAAAGGTTAAAGGAGTCTCTAATATTACATGCCAAGGGATGTAACACAAAAGCAAAAAAGAAGAGGCCCAAGTGGATCACCTTGTTGCACACCTTGGTGCGACCATAACGTATGCTCACCATAATATAATCTGGCAGGACTGGAGTAACAGAATTCCACCCAACGTGAAATAGCAGGAGCATGAAGGCGAACCTCACGTAACATAACCGCATGATCCACCATATTGAAGGCATTTTTAAAATCCACCAACAACATCGATAGACCCACATCGCCCCCACGATCTTCAAGCAACCGATTCACAGCATGAAGAATAGCCTCCCCTCTACCAGATACCCCCACACCAAACTGTAAACCATCTAAATAACCATCCAAAGAATGGCCAATCATAGAAGCACAAACCTTGGAGACTAAATGCCTCCAAACGGTCCCAACAGCAATAGGACGGATACCTCCTCCTGGTTTGACCAAAGGTGTGAGAGGAGCACTAGCAATATACTCACCCAACACCCTTGGGCATTTACCCTCAAGAAAAAGATTCACCACCTGGGTGATAGAAGCGACTAACCATCAGAAATAGCCACAGCAGCACCATTTAAACAATCCAAAAGGTGTTGGGCACGCAAACCATTCTTTCCACAAGAAGTACCACGATGGAAACTCTTAATCATATCAAGAACCATAGCATGAGATGTAGTAAGGTGACGATGATCAATAGGTATATCTGGCAAAAGGGGAGCAGATTGGAAAGGTTGCTTAGCTTTTAAATCTTCAAGAGTAGTACCATCATAAGGCGCAATACCGGAAGAAGAAAGAACTCTAACAGCCGCAGTATAATGGCCATCACAAATCTTCCTCTTACACTGCTTGACATTACGGTCACCCAAGTCCAAGTTTTCCTCATCAATACTAGACCATGATGGGGAGGGTTCGGCTAAAACCTCACGCACAATCTGTAAACTACCACCAGGTGTGCCCAAAGCTCGAATTGCATTAACAATATACTCTTCCTGGCGTTGACGCTTAGTAGCAGACCTGGACTCGAGATTACTCCTTGGGCAAAAGGTTTTAAGGAGACAAAGAGGCAAGACTAACAAACCGACCCAGCAAGAAATGTCATCAGGCGTGCAGATCACCTTATCAAGAGCTCCTTTCAAAACCCGAGAAAACCCCAAGCGACATTTGGGAGGGATGGATTTGACAGTACGCAACCCCTTAGAAAGTAAAGTGTCAAGGAGAGGTAAATCAAACCCACCAAGCTTGTCCAAAACCAAATCCTCAACAAGGGCAACATAAGAAGGAACCTGTAGTTTGGTGAGATCATACAACACGAACCGAACAACACCATCACCACAATCAGGAGGTGACACAAAATCGGAACCCACACCATGACGACACTTAGTCTGGAAAGTATGCGTTTTGAAACAACCACCACATACCCACTATCCCATACGCTTAAGAGTAACTTCAGCCCTTTCAAAAATAACCAGATCCGACACAAGGGAATGTCTAGTGATAGCTTGTGCCTCACCACTGAAGTGTCGATCGCGAAGATGTGTGATCAATGAAGTCTTGGTAAGCCCATTTCCATTACCATGACGACACCCACTAAGACCCGCGAAGGGACAATGGAATCTCACAATAGGTATAGGAAGGATATCCAACACTCAATCAAAACCCTTTTGCAATCACAGTTAGAAATAAAACAAAACCCAATATGTGCAATATATCCACAACAGCTTATGAGGAGCACAACTGTTACGGATAAAGCAAATATAATCCGATCACCACAGCAACAAAGGCAACCCTTAAACCTGTTGCGAGCAAAACCAAAAACCAGTAACCACATGCAAAACCTTAAAACCTATGAGGAGGCAGCAACACAACTGCTATGAAGGAGCAAAGCGACCACGTCAACAACCGAAGGTTAATATAACAAACAATTTGAAACACGAAGCGGTTTCGTCGAAGCCAACTGTATCTAGAAGAGCCAAACACCCACACAGCAGCAAACAAAACCCAAAACCTGTTATGCAATGATCAAATGAAATCCAACAATGTTCTGGAAGAAGCGAAAGTGTCGAGATCACAGCCACTACCCAAACTAAAAATAACCATGTGAAAACCCTAAACTGTCTTGACGAGGCAGATCGGTTTCAAGTAAAACCCAAACATTCACATCAGCAAATGAGATCTTAAATATGTTTAAAAGAATCAAACATAACCCTAGAACGTTTTGGAGAAGCAAAACACTTACAGTAGTAACCGAATCGAACCGAGCCTCAAAACGAAACCCTAAGAGTAAGCACTGTACGAAAAAGGTATAAAGGGAACCATGGAGAATTAAATATCGATATTAGAACAGTCCAACTGAATGTTGAATCACAAAGAAAACAGGATTCAGATCATCATGAGTCGAGAAGATCTTCATGAGGAAAAGCGAATACAAAATCGCCAATAGTTGGAAGGAGGAAAACCGTTTATAATTAATATTATTATTATTATTATTATTATTATTATTATTATTATTATTATTATTATTATTATTATTATTATTATTATTATTATTATTATTATTATTATTATTATTATTATTATTATTATTATTATTATTATTATTATTATTATTATTATTATTTTATTTTTATTTATTTATTATTTTTTAGCGATGTAAAAATTTACATATAGTTGGATGGGAGTCTAGACACAAGCTGCTCCCACTCCTTTCTGAATACAAAAGCTCAATCTATGAAAAATAAAAGCGCCACTCTTAGCATTATTTGAATGACTAACAGATATAGACTTAATGCGTGAAAGTGTGTCCAAAGCCTCTGTATCGAATTCACCGAACGTAGAGAATGCAAAAGGTATGAACTTGTAACCGTTATCCTCGCACTTGGATGCATATTTCTTTTTTTTCCTCTCCACAGCATTGCGCAATGCTACCTCAGGAGCCCATGAAGTCGCCCTAATACCCGCAAAGGGAGAAATTCCAGTCACATCCAAACATGCATCTTTACCTTGGAACCAATTAAATAGCAATAAGTCTGCATGTCGAAGCTCCTTCCCATCCTCCGAAAGGAAACCCATAGGAGCCTCTTTATGCACCATGATCCCAACCTTAGAACATGTATCAACAAGAATATCGCGCACTAGGTTATGCCTGAACTTCACTCCCACCTCACTAGAACAGTGGACCACATGATCTCCCCACATGTCCATACGATGCACATTGCAACTCGGGCAAAGGCTACCTTCAGAAAACATAGGCACAGAGAGCCTATAACACAACACAGAACGGAATTAACGATGATTCATCCTCTGTCCCAGACCGTCAATAGGGATGGTGAAAAGAAAATCCTGTGCATGTGGGGCGCGAATGCAACTGAGAATAGCCACTTGCCGAGAACTTAGCGACTACTTAGAAACAAGGTCTTTCTCAATGACATCAAAGTAACACTTTGCCAATGTTTTCATCATATGGGGGGCAGAAGTGCAAGTTGTGACAGAGAGCAAGTCCATGTTGCAAACAGTGTATTATTATTATTATTATTATTATTATTATTATTATTATTATTATTATTATTATTATTATTATTATTATTCATTATATATTATTATTATTATTATTATTATTATTATTATATTATTATTATTATTATTATTATTTATTTTTTTAAATAAATTTTAATTTTATTGAAACATAATAAGTTTACATAAAGCTGGATGGGAGTCTATACCACAAGCTGTGCTCCACTCCTTTCTAAAATAACAAAACTCAGTCTATGAAAAATAAAAGCGGCCACTCTTAGCATTATTTTAATGCTAATAGAAATAGACTTTATGCGCAAAAGTGTATCCAAAGCTCTGTATCAAATCCCCGAACGTAAAAATGCAAATGTATGAACTTGTAACGGTTTCCTCAGACTTTGACGCATACTTCTTTTTTTTTTCCTCTCCACCAGCATTGTGCAATGCTACCCCCAGGAGCCCATGAAGTCGCCCCACTAACCGCAAGGGATGAAATCCCGGTCACATTCGAAACATGCATCTTTTACCTTGAACCAATTAAATAGTAAACAGGTCTGTAGGTCGTAGCTCCTTCCGATCCTCCGAGAGAAAGCCCATTGGCGCCTCTTTACGCACCGCATGATCCCAACATTTATTATTATTATTATTATTATTATATTATTATATTATTATTATTATTATTATTATTATTATTTTATTATTATTATATTTATTATTATTATTATTATTATTATTATTATTATTATTATTATTATTATTATTATTATTATTATTATTATTATTACTACTACTGGCTCT
>LBNU01028040.1:23288-33445 GCA_014162995.1 Artemisia annua | reverse complement strand
ATTCTCTGAATACAAAAGCAATCTATGAAAATAAATACCCACGTCTTACAGCATTATTTGAATGACTTAACAGATATAGTACTTAATGCGTGAAAGTGTGTCCAAACTCTGTATTCGAATTCACCGAACGTAGAAATTCAAAGGTATGACTTGTTAACGTTAATCCTCTCCAAGTTACAAGGATACAGTTTTACTTGTATTGCGAATAGTTTTTAGTCCTTTGTTTAATTCACTCATATCCCAAGCTTAACGGTGTAGTTTTCATGAAATAATAAAAGATCTAGGGGGCAAAAGTCGATTTCAAGGATGTAAACAGAGGAATGCGCTCCTTGCCCTATCTAAATAGCACCCGCTAGCCTCATTTCAGGAGCCATGAATGTTCGTTGGCTCTCTAAGTCCTTAGTTATTACCGCAAAGTGTAGAAATGTCTTTCCAGCCGACTCAAAACGTGCATTTTCTTTACCTTTATGTCTTTCGAATATTTAATATCATAGTCTTAAGCAAAATAATGTTCTGCACTGTTATTGAAGTGTTCTCTCACTCAAATCCTACTCTGTATAACTTGATATATCTCATTATACAAGTCTCTTTGAGCGTATCCTATCTTTCGTGTCACCTATTTGATTAAATCTTTCCAGACCTATATAATAACATGATCGACAAGAAGATACTTTACCGCCGCGCACGTTGCATGTGTCGTTTCACTCGGTGTTGGTATTTTAATCAATGAAATCGTGGTTATCACTCACTGCCCACGCTTTATCTTCTCGTAGTAGGAATCATATTGTCCACATGATTCCCCACCATGTCCATACGATGCACATTGCAACTCGGGCAAAGGCTACCTTCAGAAACATAGGCACAGAGAGCCTATAACACAACACAGAACGGAATTACGATGATTCATCTCTGTCCAGACCGCCAATAGGGATGGTGAAAAGAAAATCCTGTGCATGTGGGCGCGAATGCAACTGAGAATAGCCACTTGCCGAGAACTATAGCGACTACTTAGAAACAAGGTTTTCTCAATGACATCAAATAACACTTTGCCAATGTTTTCATCCATATGGGGGGCAGAAGTGCAAGTTGTGACAGAGAGCAAGTCCATGTTGCAAACAGTGTATTATTATTATTATTATTATTATTATTATTATTATTATTATTTTATTATTATATTATTATATTATTATTATTATTTATATTATTATATATTATATATTATTATTATTATTTATTTATTATTATTATTATTTTATTATTATTATTATTATTTATTTTTTTAAATAAATTTTAATTTTATTGAAACATAATAAGTTTACATAAAGCTGGATGGGAGTCTATACACAGCTGTGCTCCACTCCTTTCTAAAACAAAACTCAGTCATGAAAATAAAAGCGCACACTCTTAGCATTATTTAATGAATGCTAATAGAAATAGACTTTATGCGCAAAAGTGTATCCAAAGCTCTGTATCAAATCCCCGAACGTAAAAATGCAAATGTAAACTTCGAACTCAGACTTTGACGCATACTTTTTTTTTTTTCCTCTCCACAGCATTGTGCAATGCTACCCCAGGAGCCATGAAGTCGCCCCACTACCCGCAAGGAGAAATCCCGGTCACATCGAAACATGCATCTTTACCTTGAACCAATTAAATAGTAACAGGTCTGTAGGTCGTAGCTCCTTCCGATCCTCCGAGAGAAAGCCCATTGGACCTCTTTACGCACATGATCCCAACATTTATTATTATATATATTATTATTATTATTATTATTATTATTATTATTATTATTATTATTATTATTATTATTATTATTATTATTATTATTATTATTATTATTATTATTATTATTATTACTACTACTGCTACTTCGAATTACAATTATTGCACATTACTTTTCATTTACATTACAACTAATTTAGATTACAGTATATTTTTATGACAGATTACAATTCGTTTACATTATAATTCATTCAGATTACATTACAATTCACTTGACATATTACAACTGTTTTAAAAACATTCTTCGAACCAAACAGGCTATAGTCTAAAAGTGTACAAGCATTAACTATATGTATTCACGTGTCTTCGTTGACTTAGATTCTTAATTTGTTGGGGTTACATTGGATTATACTTTAAGCTTATTTAATTATAATGCTTATATATGGTATAGATAAAGATTGAGTTACAATATTGAGGTAATTTGTACAATATTTATTTTGAAATGTACATAACTAATGTAAATCATATTGTATAACATATTACTATAATATTACGTCAAATTTATTTTATACGAGTCACCTCCTATCTATATGTGGAAAACTAGAATGGGGTTGAATAGTTTTACGTCTTTCTAATTTTATAAAAACTTTGTTTCAAAAATTTAGATTCGAGTTTACTCAATTGTTTGTTTGAAAAACCGTAGATTCGAGTTTAGTATGAAACACAAATATTATCTATTACTTGTGTGTCCTTTTAAGTTGGTTATAGGAAATTAGTTTTATGAATGAAATTTTGTTTGATCTTTATGTGAAATCAATATATGCACAATATAAGCAATTATAACTATATACGAAACGTAAGTAATTAAGCTAAGTAAAAGGTGAGAGATGGAAAGATCAAGCCTAGAGACAAAGGATTTATAGTGGTTCGGCTACAAGGACACCTTCCTTGCCCTACTCCAATCCCCGAGCACCAAACTCGAGAGTTTTCTTCACTAAGTCAACAAACTCCCTTATGGCAGAGAAAACCTTACACACCTTAGCTTACACCAATTTAACGATACAAAGCTAAATGTCGAGTTCTAATCGTAGCTAGAACCAACCTCACAACTTCAATCACACCATAACTTCTTCACACCTTCTTCACTTCTTCACAACTCTTGTTTCTTCATGATTTGATGTCTTCTATCTTTTCACTACTTCACAACTTCACAACTTTTATCTTATCACCACTTCACTACTTCTATTTCTTTACTTCTTCAAGGCTTTTATTACTTCACACCTTCAAGGCTTCTATAACTTCAATACTTCAAGGCTTCAATGTCTTCACTACTTCAAGACTTCTATAACTTCACTACTTCAAGGCTTCAATGTCTTCACTACTTCAAGGCTTCTATAACTTCACTACTTCAAGGCTTCTATAGTTTCACTACTTACAGGCTTTTATGTCATCACTACTTCAAGGCTTCTACATTATGTTACGGCTTCTATATCTTCACTACTAACCGCTACTCCTATACACCTCTACTTCTTCACTTCTTGTATAACTTCACACCCACAACTAATCTAGTTCCTATGTCTAAATCTAGCTAACCAACATACACACCTTATACACCAATCAATGAATAATTTACAAGTTGGAATGAACAAACAACTTAGGTAGCAAGATGATACTAAGTTTTAATACTTCTAGTCTTGGATTAATAGAAGTATTCTTCTCTTTGAACTTGAGTGTTGAAGCTTGAATCACTTGGAAACAAAAGCTTATGATTATATAATCAAAGAATTGATTTAGAGAGATTTGGACAGAAAGTTTTTGTGCAAAAAGGCAAGGAAAAAATGCAGGAATGAACCAGTATTTATAGGCAAAGCTGGGACCCTCAGGAGCGTGGCTGGTCCCCTTAATAATTAAGGGGGCCGCCTAGTAAATTAAGGGGGCCGCCCATGCTGAACGTTGCCCAGCTTTGTCTTTTTGTGGGAAAGTTTCTTTGGAACATTTTTGCTATTTTTGATTGAAAGTTTGAATTTATATATTTATGGATAATTAAACATTTTTATTTAATACCAAAAATGATTTTCTAAAAGATATAAAATGTTTATGACATTTTATAAAAAATCTAGTGATTAAGAAGATGTTCCTTTGATCATATAATGCATTAAACATTTTGTTTGTTCATACCTTAAGTAATTAAGTGGTTAAAATGAATTTTTACTAATAAATACTTGTTCACGTCGAAATCTTTGGTTTAATGAGTTTTCATTTTGTGATTATCAAAACATCGAGATATCGAAAAATATGAATAACGTTTTTAGACATTATTTATATCAACAATCTCCCCCTTTTTGATTGTAGGATCTACTCCTTGATAGATCTTTGAGCCTGTGGATCGATAGTATATTAATGTAATCACAAACACACTATGTAGAGAATCTCTGTATTAACTTGTATCTACGCGGAATATAAACACAAGTAATAATAACACAAATAACTAATAATGCTTTGATCCTCTATAGATCTTTATTAATCACTAAAGATTATTTTTCAAAGTCGTACATAATGCATTGGCCTTAAGGTCCTTTTATACTACAAGGAACCCTAAACCTTCTTACAAGAAACGAATAAACATAAAACTATAAAAGATATTCTACATATCTTGTCCTAAAATAAACGAAGTCTATCCGTTCCATTTCATTCCTACGGATCCACTATATCAGCAGGAACCATATATCCGCAGGATCACTCTATGTCAGCAGAAACCACTAAGCCATCAGGAGGATCCTGTCAGCAGTATTATTCAGCAGAATTCTATAATTCCTAACAATCCTCCCCTAATCTTGAATTTGGCAGGGTTAAGTTCAAGATTCTTGATAGATCTTTTAGCTTCCAGAGTATGAGGATTGAAACATGAACATAAGCAGCAACCAACTCTATGTTAGCAGCAATAAGTAACCCAGATTGAAGATAAAGATTCCAGAGCAACTCCAATCTTTGAGCAGCAACAGAATCAGCAGCAACATGAATAGATTTGATAAGCCTTTACCAAGTAGCTATTCACTCTTGGGCTAGTGAGTCCTTAGGTGGAATCATGGCATCACCCTGGTGAACTAGTAACCAGTCCAACACTTAGAACATGAATCGTTGGTGTGTTGGATGACCCTAATAATTTTTGGCAAATCATCACAGCCATAAACAGATTTGACATGTCTTTACCTGTAGCCGTTTGCTCAGGACTAGCCAATTCTTTGATAAAAGATTACCTTGGTGAATTGATTACCAATTATGGTTTTCCACTGCCTTTACCACAAGCCATATACTTGTGGGCTAGCCAATTCTTTGGATTTCCAAAGGATAAGATCCATGGTAAATTGATGACCATTTCAACTCTCAGCAATGAAGCATGGGTGAGTTGAGTACCCTATTATTTTGAGCAAACTATTACAGCTATCAACAGATTTGATGTGTCTTTACCAAAGCTGTACCCTTTGCACTAGCCAACTCTTTGATGGAACAGTCAACATCATGGTGAGTTGAGAACCATATATGTGTGGTAATGAACCAACACAAGTACCTGTATACAACAAAGAGTAGCAATTCTACAAAGAAAAGTTAGTGAAAATGTTATTATTATTTATTTTATTTTTTTTAACTAATAAGAAAAGAAAGAAATAAAAATATACAACACTAAAAACTTAAATTACCCCATGGAAGATGCAATATGGATGCCATGCTTAGAGGCCAATTCTTGTTTGACAAGCAGACTCCTCCTCATGGTGTGGACTAGCTGTTCAGCATGAGTCATATCATTGCCCACCATGTCAGCAGGAACAGTCAGCTTCACCTCAAACATTTGTTTCAGAACCCCTTCTGTAATAGGATAAATAGAATCTGCAGACATATACAAAACTTTTCTAGACATAGTGTACACCATATGCACATGGCAGAGAGGAAAATACAGCCAACTAGCAACATCCCAAGTATCTTGTCCTCTCCCAACTTTGAATCCTTTTCCAACATAATGTGAAGAATCAAAGAGAACATACAGATCCCCTAGAAAAAAGAGACCACATCCTTCCGGTTTATGTTTGCTGAAGTAAGATGTCACCCAGTCATATAGATGAAGGAGATCTTGTTTATCCACCATGGATAAGATTTCACTAAGAAAAGAGAAATGCTTAACAGAACCATCTTGCCTATAAATAGTGTTTATATGTCCTTGACCAAATCCAAGTGGAGTAAGTTCCCATTTCACCAGAGGAACCCAAAGAACAGGATCTTCACCATCATCCTCAGCAAACTCAATAAAAGAACTATCCTCTGCTGGGAGAGCCACAGCTTTGGACTTCCTCTTTCTTGCAAGCCTCTTCTATCTTTTCCCAGGAGTAGAAGAAGGTGAAGGTTCAGAAATAGTAGATTTTGGCTCAGTATCAGCATCTGTAGTGTGATGAGATGAACCTTCAGGAGCAAGTGTCTCTGATCCATCAGCAGGAATTGTATCTGTCTCATCAGCAGAAAGTGTCTGACTTGCAACAGAAGAATCAGGGTGGGACACCTCAGGAGGAATAGGTTCCTGAGTAGCTTGTTGGTGAGAAAGGTCTTCAGCAGAACCAGAAGAGTTAGGAGAAACAGATTGCTCTGTAGCAACCTCTGTAGCAAAAGCAGGTTGGGAACTCTTAGCAGAAATAGATTGCTGAGAAGATGGTTGCTGAGAAGGAACCTCAACTTCAGGTTGTGCATCAGCAGGATCCTCGATAGGCTTTGAGGTAGCAGGAACAGTAGGGTCAGTAGAAACAGCTTTAGGATCATCAGCAATATCAGCAAACTTCAACCTTTTTGCTGCAGGAGCATCCAAAAAAACTACATGGCTCTTTAATGGCTGATTAGCTGGAATTCCAGACCTTCTAAGAGCTGTTAGAATCTTATTGTATTCTTCAACTAATTGAGGATGTTTCAATGCCCATACTTGCTTCCTATTCAAGCCAGAACCATAAACAGCAGAACTCTGATTCTTGACAAAATTCCTCATATAATATGTCATTTGTATCTGTGTCATAGGCTTCTCTCTCTTAGCTCTTGCCTTTTTCTCTGCCTCATCCTTCTTCTTTTGTGCACCCAAGGCAACCATTTGTTGGACATAATCCTCCATATCAAAATTAGTACCTAGGACTTTCTGAGCTAACCTTGGATTAGCAACAACTTGTGAAGCAAGAGTATCCCAAGTTTCAGGAGTAAATTGTTTGGAAAGCTCATCCAACTCTCTCTGTTTCTCAGCAGTCAAAGGAGCTGATGCTGGATACCCAAGCTTATCCAAGTCCTCTTGGATTTTCCTTGCCATTATTTCAGATAGCCTCAACTCCTCTTGCCTCTTAGCTTCAGCAGCCAACTCTTTAGCATCCAAATCAGCAGCTACTTGTTCACTTAATTTTTCAAGCTCCAGTTCTTTCTTAGACTTTATCCTGGATGGAAGATTTGGTTCAATCATGACTGATTTACCCTTGTCAACCCCAGTAGAAACAGAATCAGCAGGTTTATCCGCAGAAACAACAGATGGATCCGTAGAAACCTTTGGAGGAACTTCAACAGCAGGAATGGTGATATGAGTAACATCACGAGGAACTACTGAAGTTTCAGCAGAATCTGCAACAGGGTAACCTTTGCAGAAGACTGGTCAGCAGAAACATGAGTCAAGTTGTCAGTAGAAACTTTCAATCCTTGATCAGCAGATGCGTCAGCAGATTCCATGAGATCATCACCAATAGGAGTTGCCTTTGAAGGGTCAGTAGCAGGTGTATCAACATGAGAATCAACATCCATTGAGTCACCACCATCAGCAGAATCAAGTTGAATTACTGGATCAGCAGTTTGAGCTGTTTTGTTGAGATATTGCCTCTTCTTTCTCCTTTGCACCAAGATGGGTGCCTTTGCCTTTGACTTAGGAGCATTAGCAACTTTAGATTTAGGAGAAGGTGTTTGCTGAGCCAATGATACTTCTGCTAAAACATGAAGGGAATCCATGTGTTCTGTAGTTGTTCCACCCTCTGAATCATTCACATTATCCATGCTCCTCTTGATCCCAAGTTGAGCTTCCAAAACCTTAACTCTATCCTGAAGTGCAGCAATTTGACCTCCAAGAGTTGCCTTTGTATCTTTGAGCTCTCTTTCCAAGTTACCCACTTGCTCCACGTACCTGCCAAGTAAAGCATACATTTTGGTGAGAGTAACAGGGTCCTCAGCTCCATCAGCAGGATTACTTGCTAATTTGGGAGCATCCTGGGACCTATCAGGAGAAACATGGAGACCATCAGTAGAATGAGGTTCCTCAACAAAAGTCTCTCTAACTGGACTAGGAGACCTCTGCATTTGAGAAGTAGATGGTTCACCATGAGACTCAAACACAGATGTAAATGTAGGCTCAACAGTAAATTCCATAAAGGGCTCAAGTATTGGTTCTTCTGTAACATGAGTGGGGCTATGAGTCACTTGGTCAAATGTGTGTCTAGGAGATGCATAGGACAAGTGTTAGCCTTGAAAATAATGTTATAGTCGGGAATTGCATTAGTTTATTAGTAAAGGGACTTAATGTGTCAACTATGTAAAGTATGACACTTGGTCACCTATAAATAACCTCCTAGTTCCATCTAGGAGGGTTGGATGTTCATATTGTAATAAGGTGTGTGTGGTTTCTCCTCCTTCTCTATCTAGAAAACACACACACCTTCCCCAATTCTTTAATCTAATATACCATGTTTAACCTTTATTTCGAGCATCCCCAATTCTTTTGAACATTTTCGAGTAAGGTGTACACTCGTAGCGAGTTTGCTTTCTCTACCTTTCGTAGCGAGTAAGCTTTCGTAGCGAGTTTGTGTTCAAAAATTCCTCAATCTCTCCCCAAAGTAATGTTGTATGGGAATTGCTTACAATGTTCCCTACAAGCACAATTAAGTAAAACACAATACAAAACATAAGCACAGCGGCTCTGAGAATGGTCTTCAAGCACCATAGCTTCTTATACATCTGAGTCTTCTCGGCTGCCATCACTTTGACTTGTAGAGGAACAATGTGTGTGAGTCTAATTAGGGATTAACATTGACCATTACAATACACTCTCCCCTAATTAGTGCTCTCCCCCAAACTGACAACATCTCTGATGAATGCCCTAACTCTGAAGAAGTCTTTTATGATAAATACATGTGAACCGTCTTTAGTCTTCAAACATGCAGCGGAATATGTAAAACGACCGTAGACTTGATCTTCTTCAGGATTTACAGTTCGGGGGTACAATGTATCAACATCTTCATCTTCACCAAATGCATTCCAGCTATCTTATTAATCAGCCCAAAACGTACACATGTAATTAACAAAGGTAGAAACGGTTCAGCCTGGTCACATGGACCTTTAGTACTTCATAAAGTACATATTTATTTCACATTTCTCTCCCCTGATGATTGCGATCTCATCGAAATCAGCATACCAATGTGTATATGTAGTTGTAACCGGAAGCATCTTTAGAATTGACTATAATCAGCACGTGTGAAGATGTCGATAATCCCAATCTACTAACGATACCATATGAAATTGTCTAACTCTTTATCAACCTCTGAATGAACAACGACGGCTATTTCCATTAACCCCATAAGGAAGAACTCAATATGACGANGAGTTTTCTGTTCGGGGGTACAATGTATCAACATCTTCATCTTCACCAAATGCATTCCAGCTATCTTATTAATCAGCCCAAAATGTACACATGTAATTAACAAAGGTAGAAACGGTTCAGCCTGGTCACATGGACCTTTAGTACTTCATAAAGTACATATTTATTTCACATTTCTCTCCCCTGATGATTGCGATCTCATCGAAATCAGCATACCAATGTGTATATGTAGTTGTAACCGAAAGCACCTTTAGAATTGACTATAATCAGCACGTGTGAAGATGTCGATAATCCCAATCTACTAACGATACCATTTGAAATTGTCTAACTCTTTATCAACCTCTGAATGAACAACGACGGCTATTTCCATTAACCTCATGCAGAAAAACTCAATATGAAACTTGAGAATGAAGTAAGATTCCCCAGACTTGTGACTTAAGCTTGTGGTTCCTGTAGTAACTAAGAACGGTGTAGAGAGTTCGTGAAGCATTGAATCCCTAAGTACTCAATACTCTTCATCCAACCAACCAACAAGTATGAGACGTAACACCTCTTGATTATCCACATCTAAGTGTGACACTGAGCACTACAACGTAACTCCTTTAAGTGATAGTTAACTAGGTCTTCGTCCGTCCACCCCTCGACCTATGAAAACTAGATAAACCAAGTCTTCGTCACCATGTATGTAACCCTTGGTTAACATATATCTATGTGCCCAACAAGTATCTTCGAAAGTCATGCATCCAACCAACCCCTAGACTTTGAGATAAATAAGTACGCATCC
>LBNU01028040.1:8733-23227 GCA_014162995.1 Artemisia annua | reverse complement strand
CATACTCGCTAAGCTCCATACTCGCTAGCATATGTTCCATACTCGCTAAGTTCCATACTCGCTAGGAATGTTTCAAACTCGCTAAGAAAGATAGCATACTCGCTAGCAAACAGTTCATACTCGCTATGTAACATGCCATACTCGCTAGCCAAGGCAAACTCGCTAGCACATCATAGCATACTCGCTATACCATAAGCACAAACTCGCTAAACCTGCTGCCAACTCGCTAGAGATCAAGCAAACTCGCTATAACCTCAAACTCGCTAAACTAGGGTTTAGAACGTACGAACAGCTAGAAAAACCCACGAAAATCACCATAAAAACCCAAAAACCCATTCACACAAACTCCTAAAAGCCTATATGAACGATCTAGATGAGACCCAAAGTGTAAACACCACGAATCCCAAACAAACCAATCGAATAGCTTCAAAAACACCTAAAAACACCACGAATCGCCCCTGGTTAGCTCTTGATACCACTTGTTAAGACCAAGAATCTATATTCAGGAGGTCGGGGATGCTCGAAATAAAGGTTAAACATGGTAAAATTAGATTAAAGAATTGGGAAGGTGTGTGTGTTTTCTAGAGAGAGAAAGAGGAGAAACCACACACACCTTATTACAATGAACATCCAACCCTCCTAGATGGAACTAGGAGGTTATTTATAGGTGACCAAGTGTCATACTTTACATAGTTGACACATTAAGTCCCTTTACAAATAAACTAATGCAATTCCCGACTATAACATTATTTTCAAGGCTAACATTATGTTTTCATCCGTTTTCATATGGTTTCATTTGTTTTCATCTGTTTTCATGCGTTTCCATCCATTTTCATACGTTTTAGTCCATTTTTGTTCGTTTTCATATATATTCATCCTTTTTGATACGTTTTCGTCCGTTTTCATACGTTTACATCCGTTTTCATATGTTTTCGGCTTGTTTTCGTTCATTTTCATATGTTGTCATCTCTTTTCAAACATTTTCGTCCGTTTTCATCCATTTTCGTTCATTTTTATAAGTTTTCGTCCGTTATCATACGTTTTCGGCCATTTTCAGACGTTTGTATACGTTTTCGTCCATTTTCAAACGTTATGTTCGTCCGTTTTTGGTCGTTTTCATCCATATGTTTTCGTCCATTTTCATACATTTTCATTCATTTTCAAACATTTTCGTCCGTTTTCATATGTTTTCATCCGTTTTAATTTTTTTGTAATATTTTTATATTTTTATATGTCCCTTTTCATACATTTCTTCTATGATTTTTATATTTTTCATGTAAAAGATGGTTTTTGTATATGAAATATCATAACTGCTATTAGATATTAACTATGTTTATGAAATATCACAAGTGATATAAGATATTAACTGTTGAATACAATGATGCAAACTTAGATACTTTTGAGTTATTTGAATATATATAACCAGACAAGAATGATGTCTACTTTTGGTCATTTTATTGCTTGGTCACCTATGATATTACTCATATATAGAATACCAGAATCAGGTGACTAAACCCAGATTGCGGTCACTTTCTTGTTATCTCTACTGCGACCTTTGTATAGACGTGATGTTGATCCTTTGTGTAGTAGTGATGACGACTGCAAGGCTCACTGTCAATATTATCCCTACTGCGGCCTTTCCACAAATAAATGCATTTGTATAAAGGAATGAAACCACCCCGTCGTGATAATGCATAGAATTGGTCTGTTATTGATGACATTTTGATATTTCTTCAGTGGCTTTTTTTGTTGATCGAATATTTGAATAAAATTGACTAATTTAATGATTCAAGTATAGTTGTACCATTAATCCAAAACTAAGCACCGCTGACATTTTTAAGAGTATAAAAGATTATTTGACATTGCAGAATTATATTTTTGGGTAAAACTATATTTTAGCTATGACTTATGATCGAGTGACGTAAAAGCGATGATGTAAGGACACATTTATCAATGCCAAGGCCAAATATATTATTTTTGAAGCACACATTGTCACATGAGCAATAAGTTTTTGACAACGAGAGTTGTTGAGAACCGTATATCGCGACGGTTGTATATATCTTCGAATAATTTGTGGGATAAAAAAGTAACCGGAATCTGGGTTTAGTCACCGGATTCTGGGTTTGGTATAGGAGAAGATAAGGTTGAACGGTGGTGGTGATGGTTGTGTGGTGATAGAGGGCGGTGGTTGGGGAAGTGAAAAAGAAAATGAATATTAAACTTCAAAAAGTGTTCTTGCAAAACATGTCCCTCTAGTAGGCGAGGGTAAAATAGTCATTTCACACGGCCAATTTTAGACAAAAAAATCGTTTTTGCATATACATTAATACCCCAAGGACATTATTTGCAGAAACCCAAAAGGTTAGGAACATGATTTGCAGATTTTTTTTATGAGGATATTAGAGTTAATTTCATTTTTGGTCCTTGTTGTTTGGATAAATTGCAGATTTGGTCCTCAAAACTTTGAAAGTGCAGCGATAGTCCTCATTTTAAAGTTGGGTTGCATTTTTGGTCCTTATCAGTGTGAAATGACCAAATTGTTGTTGTCTTTTTCTGAAGAAGACAAAGGGTATTTTAGTCATTTAACTATATCCAAGGACCAAAAATGCAATCCAAAATTCAAAATTAGGACTATCGCTGCACTTTTAAAGTTTTAAGGACCAAACCTGCAATTTGGCCAAACCATAGGGACCAGAAATGCAATTAACTCAGGATATTATTTACATTTTTGGCAAAGTTTAAGGACATTTTTTTCAGTGTACTCTTGGTATGTGTTAATTCACATACCTTTTCATTGCCAAATATCGACCCAAATAGACTATTAATGCTAACAAATGCCAAAGAAATATGTGGTTTTGTGTTTGTGATCATGCAGGTACGGATATTTCACAAAAGGACAAAAATCAAACAAAACCGGCAAAAAAACGAGCACAAGAGTGGAATGAGAGTCGAAAGTCAAAGCTTGGCATCCAAAAGTCAAAGTTGTGCTCAAAAAGTCCAAAGGAAGTCCTTAGAGTTTCAGAATTTGCGAGAATGATCCTTGTGTGAAAGTTTGAAGAACTTACAAAAATAGCCCCTCAAGAATTAGATTTGGCAAATATAGTCCTTTGAAGAAATATTTTGAAGATATGACATCACAAGCCCTTGAAGAATTGATGATTAACAAAAGAAGCCCTTGGATCTTATTTTAGAAAATTGGCTGAAGTGACCCTCAAAGTTTCAGCAATTACAATATTGGTCCTTGCCATAATTTTACTACCAAAATAAAAGAACAAACACAATTTGGTCCAAGTTACAAATCCAACTCTTAAATAATAAACCCATAAACCCTTTACTTAACCCATGGCCCAATTCCACCAAATCATAACCCGGCCCTAGCACTCCCTCGGTCAAACACACTTACTCACAGTCAAACTAAATAAAATAATATTTACCCCATTCCCGCTCCCCAAATTACCCCAACCCAGTAACACATGAACCCTAATAATCCCGTCCCTCAAAATTACCGTAATTAAGGGCAATTGGGTCAAATCAAAAGGGCTTCTAGAAGATATCAGGGTGTCAGAGCGTGTCAGGATTAAAGATGCACACGATTGGCTTACGTGGCAGCATTTGATTGGTCCAAACACGTCACAAGGGATTGATTGGACGGCTTAGATGATTGGGGAATGATTGGAAGGCTCAGATGATGTCAGAGAAAACACAAATCACACGGATTGCCAGCTTGGCAATCATGACCCCCTCACTCTCCTCACATCTATAAATAAATGATTAGATTTCTCATTTTAGTGTGTAGTTTACTAGTCTTAGAGTACTGAAACTCTGCCAAAATGTGTTTAGAAAATAGCTTTGTAATTTCTTATTGATATCAATGAAATTTAGTTACATTTGTTCTTAAATATCTTCTCCTTTGTTTTCTCAAATCAGTTTTAGTGTAGTGAAAGTTTTCATAAGCTCGTTTTAGTTGCTATAAGCTTCTCAGAAGCTACTTTAGTTCTTCTAAATCTACTTTACAGTTTATTTTGTTCTCAAATTTTTAAACAAATAATATAAAACAGAAAAATAAAAAAATAAAAAAATGTGTTTTCAATTTCTTAAATAAGCTTGCAACAAGCTGTTTTTCAGTAGATAAAAGCTCATCTAAGCTTTTTAGCTTATGGTGAGTTTGTTTGTAGTGTGAAACAGATCCAATTCTCAAAACTTCATCAAAGTCAACAAAAAGGTCAACTGTACCAATGGAGATCATGAATCCTGGATAATTTTGATAGTTCAAACTGAGTTGGGGAAGAGTTTGGCCTATCTAAAGATAGGCTTCTTTGGAAAATCCTCTGTTTGAGCCGAGGATGAAGTTGTATTAATCCTTGTTTCATATTTTTAGCTCTCTTTTTCACAAGTAGTTTAGAATCTGTTAACTAGAGTAGATCTGCTTGTTATAGTTTGATTCCGTCATTTGTAGCTTAATTAGTGTTAGTTGTATGCTATTATATTATCTATAATTGATTTGGATTGTGATTGTTTGTTGAAAGTTTGAATCTGCAGCCTACTGTTCATTCTACATAATTGATAATCTGTGGAATTTTGTTGTTGATTTTCATATGTCTATGCTTAAATCAGTATAATATTTCATATTATGAGCATAATTGATAGTTTCATGGGTTAGATTAACTAGTTATTTTGTTAAAGTTTCAAACCTGTTACATAAATAGTGTTTGGATCTGCTCTG
The DNA here is from genome assembly GCA_014162995.1 of Artemisia annua. NCBI lineage: Eukaryota > Viridiplantae > Streptophyta > Magnoliopsida > Asterales > Asteraceae > Artemisia > Artemisia annua. The sequence goes on along the minus strand of LBNU01028040.1, from coordinate 18,504 downwards.
ATTTTAGTGTAATTTTTGTTAACTTGTTGTTTGATCTACACTTTCAGTTCACATTAGGCATAGTAAGGTTAGTTAAGGCATAAATTTAGTGGGTTACTCAATAAAAAGTCGAAAATCCTTTTTAAACTCATAGATTGCTTAATTGTTGGTTAAACTAAATCTCATAAGCTCATAAGTAGTTAGAATTGTAGTTGTTTTATCTTAATTTCATTTCATAACAGCTTAATATTACAGACATAATCAGAACTAGTCAGTTGAGATTCATTAAAGTCAAAGTTTCTTAAAAAATCAATAAAGTCAAACTGCTTGTAAAAAGGTTTAGTCAGTCAAAGTGTGTATCAAATTTAAGCCATTAAATGTGTTCAAATTGGTTTGGACTTGTTACTGGATGAAGTTTACATAGTGAACTTCATCTTATTTCAAGCACAAATAGATCTAATAACATTTAGTGGTGAAAACTTGATCTGCAATTTGATAGGTTAGCCTGGTTTTCATAACAAGTTTTTCATCATTGTAATTAGTGTACACGTACTTAGGCTTAATTTGGTTAGCAATTGATACATAGGCATAGGGCTTTTTGGTCTTTAGATAACTCAGTAGTATTAGGAAGCATTTGCCCCCTTTAGGTTTCATCATAGAGCTTGATTGAACTGCTTATTTGCTTCTGCAAGTAGGTACTTAGCTCATTATTTGCTGAAATTTACTAGGATCTGCATTTGTTCATTTTAGATCTATAACTGAGTTTGTTTGTTATATTTGAGTATATTAGAGCTTGTTTAAGTATCTTACTGTGTTCCTGAGCTTCTGGCTTTATCATGTGCACATCTGCTTATTAGTTTGGCTTAGTGTTAACTGCTTATTTGATCAATTGTTTGTCTGGTGTGATTCTTTGTCTGAATTCAGTTTGTTTAGGCTTAGTTGAGTACTTTGTACCTTCTGTGTCAGTTTCATAAAATTTGGTTACAAGTGCTTATTAATAAGCACTTGTAATAAGCTGTTTCAGGCCAATAAGCACTTTTCAGCTGATTTTTCTACTTTTATTATTTTTCCTAGATTTCAAATAATATTTTAGAATTTTTCAAAAATTTTCATATTTTTCTGAATTCATTTACTATTTCTTTTCATTTTAAAATAGTTTTTAGAATTTTAATTCATTTTCAATTCCAAAATAATTACAAAAAGACAAAAATAATTTCTAATTTTATTCATTTTCAGTTTATTAAGATTTTCAAAAATAAATTTGTGGAATAAATCTTTTATTTCATAATTAGTTTAATTTTCTTTTATTAAATAAAAATACAAAAATAGTTCTTAATTCATAATTAGTTTAATTTTCTTTTATCATTTTAAAGTTTTAGAAATTTCTTTTGAGCGCGTAGGATTAGATTTGCCTTAGAATTGCCTTTTAGTTGTTCACTTGACGTTTTATTTTGCGTAGTTTGCGATTTTAGGATTCGTTTGCTTGATTTACTTGTACCTTGTGCATGATTACTTGTTTTACATGAATTCTCATATTATTAGTTGTAAAATTCAAAAATATCACTTTTTCACGACACAATTTCACGAATCGTTAACCACGATTCCATTCACCTTCACACGGACTACGACCTCGGGTTATCCGTATTTCTCGCAGATTTCCTTGGACTTTGATGAACTCAAATAAGTACATTTTATCATCATCATTTATCCTATTTATTTGACTTGTTTCATTATATTATTTATGAGAATCGGTGCTTTAATGTTTGCTTTAGTGATTCTCAGGTAAAAACACGTAAAAGGTGAAACTTGGCGATTTTGGACTAATTATGAAGCAAAACGAGCAAGATGTCAAAACTCTACTGAAATCCAGAAGATGCGCCATATCTCACTCAACAGATACGCCACAATGTTATACTTAGATGAATTCGAAGACCATTGCCTAACTTTGAAGAATGCGCCGCATGTAATTCTATCATGCGCTGCATATGAAACTTTGTTCAAAGAAGAAGATCAAGCTCGTTCTACTCCAGATACGCCGCATTAGACATTTGACATACGGCGTATCACTATCAAGACTTCACCAGAAACAATCGAAGACAACTAAAGGACATGCGCCTGATGAGACGAAAAATGTTACGTTTTTAGGGGTCGGTTTGAGTCCTAAGTTGTATGTTTTTGGTTTGGATTTCACCCAAAGTCGTTTCTTTTCTCATTTTAGGTACTTTTGAAGGAAAAATCACAAAAGAAGCATTTTCGGGCGTTTTCGGAGTGAAAAAGTGCGGAAAACAACAAAAACTCAAAAGACCTTAAAGATCACAGAAGGTGACGCCGTCACACTCTACAAAGTGACGACGTCAGGAGTAAGTGAAGTCAAGGATTGGAAAAATACTCGTGACGACCCAGAGAGTTCGTAGTGCAAATTGTGACGCCGTCAACTTAGGCCGTCAGATCTGGAACCAGCAATTATGACCACGTCAATCAAGGCCGTCAGGAAACCCTAATCGCCGAGCTGACGACGTCGCCTATTGGGCTGACGCCGTCAGCCCGCGTTTTCTATATATATAGAACGATTTTTCTTTATTATACAACTTTAAGAGGAATTTTGGAGTGGAGAACTTTAGGGTTAAACCCTAGTACGTGTATTACAGACCTTAGAGGGTATCCTAACCCCTCTAACTTGCATGTTTAATCCAAGATAAGTCTTTATTCATACAATATGTCTATGTGTTGTGTGATATATGCTTGTGCTTGTCTTTCTTTCAACATGCTAGGCTAATTTACTTTGTGTTTGCTTAGATCTAATGAAACCTAACTATTGATTATCATGTGATGTGTATGTTGTGATTGTGTTTGGTTGAATGTTTCATCTACGTTAGACTCGAGAAAACTGGCTAACCTCCTATACGGTAACAAGCTTGAACGTCTTAAGAAACGTGAATCGTATGTGCGTTAATCGATTTTAAGGTAGTATTTCATGCATAGGTTGCTATCGGTGAGCTCATGATAGGATGCTTGACGTATCGTCATAGAGTGAGGTAGGAACTTATAGAGTTAGGGAATTGAACGCACTCCCTACGACTTGTTAGGAATACACCCGTCATCCACGCAAACTCAACATACTAATTACATGGTAAAAGATAGTTAGGGAGTAATGAAATCTAAGTAAACACTATTCTCCACCACTGATTTTCTCAAAACCAAAAAAATACAAAAATATAAGTAGCTTAGAAGTAGATAACTTGGGTTAGTTGACTAGCAACTAATTCCGCCCTATCCTCCAAAACCAGAGATTTTACTGCTTTCATAAAATATAAAAATACAAAAAGAATCTTCCTCCACCCTTAGACCTAGATTAGAGTAGCCTTTAGCCTAACGAACACTATTCCCTGCGAGAGAACGATCAATCCCCCGGTACTTGCCACTACACTATACTACATCGGTCAGGTACACTGCCTGGTGGGGATTGCAAGCTTCTCGAGATCCCTCGAGAGGTAAAACGTAGTGCGTGTTGCAATCCACGCGCATCAAGTTTTTGGCGCCGCTGCCGGGGAATAGTTATTGTTTAGGTTAATTTTTATTCTTAATTAGGTCTACTCACTAGACTCCTTTCTAGTGAGATTTTGTTTTATTTTTCTAGGATTCTCTTTAGTCTATCTTTTTCTTCGTGTTTTTGTTCGTAACCGTTACCATCCGACATCATGGAAGGTGGTAACATCCTTGATCCCAACAACCTAATTCAACCAAACCCACCTCCTAGAGCCCGCACCTTAGGAGAGTACTCCCGACCTAGCCACCAAGGCTATCGAAACACCATTGAGCTCAACCAAGGAGCCAATGTGACACCCTTGAGATCCGACACCATCCGGTTGGTGCAAAGCGGATGCGCATTCCATGGGCTTCGTTCCGAAGACCCAAATCAACACCTTAAGGATTTCCTCAAAATCGTAGATTCCATAGACCTTAGTGTTGACACCCGAGAGACCACCCGACTACGCCTATTCCAATTCTCTCTACGTGACCAAGCTAGTCAATGGCTTGAGCGCTTACCCGCAGGATCCATCACCACTTGGGACGACCTAACCACTCTCTTCCTTGCCCAATTTTTCCCACCGGGGAGAACTAGCAAACTTAGGAGCGACATCTTGATGTTCCAACAACATCAAGGCGAAACTCTCTATGAGGCATGGAGCCGATTCAAAGACCTACTTCACAAAGTCCCTCATCATGGCATAGAACTTTGGCTCCAAGTCCAAATATTCTATGACCACGTCAACCCCTCCACAAAGCGAACCATTGACCAAGCGGCCGGTGGTAAGCTACGTGATAAAAGTGCGGAGGAATCATGGGAACTCATAGACGAGCTTGCTCTCTATGACAACGAAAGTTGGAACGATCCCCGTGATTTGAACAAAACGGTCAAGGCAATATCCTTGCCTTCGAATAACTCAAGCACTTCCGACCGTAGGATCATGGAACTTGAAGACCAAGTCAAGTATCTAATGAAATCCTACGAAGCTCCTAAACCTTCAAGCCAAGTGAACAAAATCACTTCTTCTTGTGAATTGTGTAGAGGTCCCCACGACACTCGCGATTGCAAGGAACTCCCCGAACAAGCTTTTGCGGACTACGCATCCTCGCGTACCGACGGAGCGGGAGATAAGTGGTACACTTTCAAGCCCGAGCAAAACACATACGGTGATTCGTACAACCCCTCTTGGAGGAATCACCCGAACTTTAGGTGGAAACAACCTCAAGGCAACCCTTCCAACCCACCTAACCGTTTCCAACCAAGCGGTGCACCCTCAAACCGCAACTCCAACAACAATCCTTCCAACGATTTCGAAGGATTAATGTCTAGCTTTATGGCATCTCAAGAAGCTCGATTGTCTAGGTTTGAAGCCGATTTCAAACAACAACAAAGCGAGATGACCAATAAACTCGACAACTTGTTGAAAGCTTTCACCAACCAAGTGTTGACACCCTCGAATAAGGACACTAGGAGCACAACTAGCGGATCTCCCACTAAGGACCCATCATCATCCAAGAATGTCCACTTTGTCAACGTTGTCACTATTAAGCCAATTACTAGGGAAGAGGATGATGAAAATAAGGACGATAGTGACCCTAAGGTTGAGACCGTAGAATCCGAGGTGATTGAGAATAAGGAGGTAGATGACGTAGAGAGTGAAGTCGAATACTTCAATAGGTGGCCCACCAATGAAGAAAAGGAATATCATAAGGACTTGTTTGATAGCCCCGAGACACCACACTTCCTAGGTAATCCAATCATCAAAGCAGGTGACCCATCTAACCTCAACATACCATGCAACATAGGGCATCTTCATGCATGGAAAGCTTACATAGACCTTAAGTCCCCCATCAACATCATGAGTAGAGCCTACTACAACTTGATAAAAAGAGACCCACTAGGATTTAGGATGTTGCCAAATACCCGATATATAAGCAATTTTGTGGGTAGGGTCAAGGGACTTCATGTATTCGTAGGCAACTTCACCTATGTCACCGATTTTGTGATAGTTGAGGATATTCGACCGGTAATTGATGATTGCCTAACTCAAGTAGTGTTTGGGAGACCATTTGTTGAGGCCTCTAAGATGAGTTATGACCCATCCCTAGGGATAGTTAAATTCAAGGAAGGGACCGAGGAAATAGCTTACCAAATGCCATATAAGATAGAGCAATACCGGCTTTTATCGGACCTTGAGAAAGAACATAAGCAAGCGGTCTACTATAGGAATGAAGAGGATAAGCGTAGAGGAGTAGACTACGTCATGAGAAAAATAATAGGATTCTATAAAGAGTGTCTAGAGTTAGGTCCGGAGTACACAACCGGACAAGAAGTCACGTAACGAGGCAAGGCCTCGAGTCTAGCTACAAGACTCATTAATAAAGAAAAGCGCTTCTTGGGAGGCAACCCATGTTTTGTGTGTCTTTGTGTGTATTTGTTTCCGTATGTAAATTATATTTCTTGTTATTGATTCATGCTTCAAACTAAATTGTGAAAATGCTTTATTTTGTTTTTAACTTCGTCTTAATCACATATAAAGGTAATTCGCAAAAGCTAAGTGTAAGAGACATCCAAATCGGTTAATATAGAACGAATGAACATGAATCATAACAACGAAATTAGTTTACATATTCGTAATTGTTAGAGTCAAATGCTTGTATCGAGTCATAATGATTTTTTCTGCAGAATTCCCAGGAATTGAGACAAAGGTTTTCCAAGAAATTTTCCGGAAACTCAACTTAAACTTTCTGTCAGAACACTCTGACGGCGTCAGGAGTTAATACCTGACGACGTCAGGTGCAAAAATCTGGAATTTATTTGTTGATTAAAGTTTACTAACGGAACTTGTATGTTTGTTAAAATCTCTCTTATGAATTCCAGGAAATCTGTAGAAAAATCATTCCACAAGCATTATATCTTACTTGCTTTCTAGGTATACGTCTATATATATATGAATAATGCCGCCGATTTTACGCAAGGTTTCTTGTAGTGTTTCCATGCTAACAGGTTATTTAGGACAAGAAGATGATGCATATACTGGAAGGGAAGCTTTGATAGTTCGTCTTCTTGGAGGAGGATCTAACCGTGTTACTTCACTTGCATAAAGAACGAATCAGGGGAGTATCCGATTTCATTCTTTTAACCTTTTATCTTTTCCATTCCTTATTTTCGAACATTGGGGACAATGTTCAACTTAAGTGTAAGGGGGGTAAATAAGGGTAGATTAATGAAACCTCATCAATATTGCTTGATTTTTGCTTGTTTAAGAGTAGTGTGTAATAAAACCAAAAGAAACACTTGTTAGAGTAATTTTAGAGCAAATTTAAAATTTTTTACATTAATTAGGAGGGAAACTTTAGTCCTAATAAGCGTCTCATGGATAGGAGAATTTATGACTAGCACAAAAAACCGTACCACCAAAAATTTTCCACCCAAATATGTGAGGTTCACCCCTAGAATTGGTAGGAAGAGAAGCACTCAACTTTAGTGCCCATGTGTGTACCGGTAATACTTAGATTCTAGAACTTGCGTTAGTGACCATTCCGAGTCCACAAGTGAGACTACATTCGTGTAGATTAGGATTAACTACATGATAAGAGGCATTAGGATAACCCTTGTTTTAAACCTGTATTATAATTACATTGGCTACATTGGTCAAGTAATTCTCCCACACCTTTGCGATGTACCCATCTTTGGTACACGATACCCCTAGTACACCCCTCAGAGCCTATCCCTTTCGTTTCTAACTTTAAGCATCATACTTAAAGGAAGAATTTGTTTACAATCCACCCCAAATGTGCAACCAAATCGCCTTAGCCTACCTTGTATGCACTCACCTTTAGTGCATTATTGTTATTTGTTAAACCCTTGTCAATTATCTAATTAGTTAGTTGTTGCTAAAGTCGAGTCATATCTTGTACATATTGTTTTGGGTTGATTGGGACTCATGGGTAAAGTACTAGTGTTATGGAGTAATGGGGAAGAACATCATTTATTACCCCCATATGTGCTAAACGTTTTCAAAAGTACTCCAAGTGTTTTAATTATTTCAATTCGATTCGTAGAATAGTAAATGTAAAGTATGTAAAAGTTCAAGTGTAAGGGGAAAGCTTAATCCCCATTGATGTATTATTTTGGATGGTAGGGTAAAAAGGTATTCATAATAAAAAAAAAATAATAAAAAAATAAAAATAAAAAAAAAAATCGAAAAATCAAGAAAAATACAAAAAAAATTAGAAAAAGAAGAAAAAAAACATACGGACTACCATCCACACCTATCTTTTTTTTCTTAGTTATGTTTTGTTTTGTTTTTGATAGTTTAAGATTGAGTCTAGTCTTGGCTTGGCAACGCCACTTGTATATGTAACTAAATAAGATGATTGACTAGCCACCAGTAAAACTATCCCTTATCCAACCAAACCGTGTTTTTCCATATCCCTAAACCTCCCGTTATAACCCTTTTGTAAAGCCCTCTTTGATAGTTATCCTAGGTGCTTACGCCTTAGTGGAAAAGGTTTTAATCCTCTCTCAAGCCTATGGTAATCTATTTATTATGACAGGTAGTGAGTGATATTGTCCATTTCCTTTACATTATATCTACATATTATCAACCGAGAGATGTGAGTATCCAAACACTACATGAGAGGTGCTAGTATATTTTCTCCGTGCTTATTTTGAGTAAAGCGGAACGACTAAATCTTGTAATTACTTTTAAGTTCGCATTAAATGACCTCTAACTTGTTTTTCAATTGGGAATAAAAGCGCATTTGCTTGAGGACAAGCAAATCTCAAGTGTAAGGGTATTTGATGAGACGAAAAATGTTACGTTTTTAGGGGTCGGTTTGAGTCCTAATTCGTATGTTTTTGGTTTGGATTTCACCCAAAGTCGTTTCTTTTCTCATTTTAGGTACTTTTGAAGGGAAAATCACAAAAGAAGCATTTTCGGGCGTTTTCGGAGTGAAAAAGTGCGGAAAACAACAAAAACTCAAAAGACCTTGAAGATTACTGAAGGTGACGCCGTCACACTCTACTAAGTGACGCCGTCAGGAACAAGTGAAGTCCAGAAGTGGAAAAAAGACTCGTGACGATCCAGAGAGTTCGTAGTGTAAATTGTGACGCCGTCAACCAAGGCCGTCAGATCTGGAACCAGCAATTATGACCACGTCAATCAAGGCCGTCAGGAAACCCTAATCGCCGAGCTGACGACGTCACCTATTGGGCTGACGCCGTCAGCCCGCGTTTTCTATATATATAGAACGTTTTTTCTTATTTTGAGACGAATTTGAGAGGAATTTTGGAGTGGAGAACTTTAGGGTTAAACCCTAGTACGTGTATTACAGACCTTAGAGGGTATCCTAACCCCTCTAACTTGCATGTTTAATCCAAGATAAGTCTTTATTCATACAATATGTCTATGTGTTGTGTGATATATGCTTGTGCTTGTCTTTCTTTCAACATGCTAGGCTAATTTACTTTGTGTTTGCTTAGATCTAATGAAACCTAACTATTGATTATCATGTGATGTGTATGTTGTGATTGTGTTTGGGTGAATGTTTCATCTACGTTAGACTTGAGAAAACTGGCTAACCTCCTATACGGTAACAAGCTTGAATGTCTTAAGAAACGTGAATCGTATGTGCGTTAATCGATTTTAAGGTAGTATTTCATGCATAGGTTGCTATCGGTGAGCTCATGATAGGATGCTTGACGTATCGTCATAGAGTGAGGTAGGAACTTATAGAGTTAGGGAATTGAACGCACTCCCTACGACTTGTTAGGAATACACCCGTCATCCACGCAAACTCAACATACGAATTACATGGTAAAAGATAGTTAGGGAGCAATGAAATCTAAGTAAACACTACTCTCCACCACTGATTTTCTCAAAACCAAAAAAATACAAAAATATAAGTAGATTAAAAGTAGATAACTTGGGTTAGTTGACTAGCAACTAATTCCGCCCTCTCCTCCAAGACCAGAGATTTTACTGCTTTCATAAAACATAAAAATACAAAAAAGAATCTTCCTCCACCCTTAGACCTAGATTAGAGTAGCCTTTAGCCTAACGAAAACTATTCCCTACGAGAGAACGATCAATCCCCCGGTACTTGCCACTACACTATACTACATCGGTCAGGTACACTGCCTGGTGGGGATTGCAAGCTTCTCGAGATCCCTCGAGAGGTAAAACGTAGTGCGTGTTGCAATCCACGCGCATCAAGTTTTTGGCGCCGCTGCCGGGGAATAGTTATTGTTTAGGTTAA
>LBNU01028035.1:51569-77296 GCA_014162995.1 Artemisia annua | reverse complement strand
TGTCATGGTAGGAATAGGGATTCTGGTTATAGACAGACCCGTTTCCTGACTCTACCATGCCACAACTGGGGCAATTACCACCATTATAAGGACCACCACACCATTGACAATCAAGAAGGTGAGGATGAGACATAGAAAGAATCAAATGGTTAAGGAGGGTAAGGGATAAAGAATCAAACTGATAAGAGGGATAAGAAGAATGTTTTTGGGATTTTTGATAAACATATTATAAAAATAAGAAAGAAAATCTTTTTGGGTTTTTTATGTTCGTTGAAAACTGAATTAAAATGTTTTTGGAAATCGTTTTGAAAAACCAAATCATTTCCTCGTAGATCACACTAAGTAATCCCTGAGTAATCTGAAATGGTAAAATTTTACGATCAGTTTTGTTTCTATATGAAAATAAGAAAAAATGGATAGGGACGAATAAATATACAATGAGTGAATATCCAAAGATCACTAATCTTCAAAATCGTTTTGATAGTACGCAGCACACCTCCCCGGCAGTGGCGCCAAAATTTGATTGGCTCTTAACAGTCAGACAATATTGACCAAGGTGAATGGTCAACAAGGTCAAACCTATTGAGCCAACTAACCAAGGAGTATAGTGTTTTCCCGAGTCGTTAAGTCCCGACGAGGTGTGAATTGTATTTCAAAATGAATCGTGATCGAGTGATTTTGAACCGGAAAGGGGTTATGAGTGATTAGCCGGAGGAAATATAAAAGAAAATGATAAGACAAAGCAATATTAACAAATACGTAATACCAAGTTATCTAAAAACGTTAAAAAAACTTTAAACCGGAAGTTTAAATTAAAAGAAACGTAAACGCACAAAGTAAAAAGTGAAACGAGAGCAATAAAAATCCTACGGATATGAAAATTACTTTTTTACAATCCTAATAATAAAAGAAAATTTTAGAAAAAAGAAAAATATTTTTTAGACTATTTAATTATTTATTATTAATTGAAAACTAATTATTAATTATTTAAACTAATTTAAATTATAAAAAAAAAAATACTTAATGAACAGTAAAAATATATATATAACTTTTTATAGAAATACTTTATAATATCAGTAAACTAGGAAAAATATAAAAATGGTAAAAAGCTTATAAATAAGCTGTAAAAAATAAGCTAATAAGGTAATAAGCACAAAGGGAAATAGTTCTAGTATAAATAAAAGAGATGAAACTAAAAACACCAAGTATAACGTAGCCTAGACGGTGCTTGGGCTCAGCTTGATTTTACACCAGTGAACCAACAGGTCCAAGGTTTGAATCTTACTTGTGACATTTTTTTCTTTTTTTATTTTTTTTTCTTGTTTTTCTTTTACAAACTCATCAAACCACTGAAAACAACTAACTTTTACAAAACCAACTTTTTTATAACTTCAAAATAAGCTCTGTGGGAGCTTTTTCTCACCACAGTTAAACAAAATAAGCCAAAAAGAGATTTTGAACTTGAAAAAGCTAACTATAAGCTAACTAGACTGAACCAAAGGATCTAATAAGCCAAGATAAGTACAAGGAACTGAGATTAAGCAAAAAAAAACAATAGAAAAAGTACACTTAATAAGCTGAAAGCAAGAATAAGCAAATCCACCTCAACTGAAAAGCAACAGGCCTTTTGGCTAACTTGCAGGCAACTTTTAGCTAGGGGCAAAAGCTTGGTACCCCAAAATGAGCTTGGAAATAGAAAATGAGCTGAGAGAGCTTCTCAAAAAACCAATAAGCATGAGCTTATCCCCACAAACAAGCTCTACAAGAGCTTGTGAAGTTGGCTTGTCCACACTGATGACTCAGTGTGGATAGGCTCAGTGAGGGTCATTGGGGGTTAAGATTAAGCACAAAGATAAGCTCAAAAATGGCAAATAAGCACTGGAATAGAAAGATGGGACAATAAGCTATCCAAAACATCAAATATCAAGCCATAAGCTTCACTGTGGAACAAGCTATGGCCAAAGGAAAAGTGGTTTTTTCTTCACTATGCTGTCAAACGACTTTTGCAGCCCGAAAAAGGGCAAAAGTCCTTGAAAAACAAAATCTAAAAATTAAACCAAAAATAACAGTAACTATATAATATACTAAATAAGCTACAAACCAAATTTCAGCTAAAAAGGACTTAAAACGAAGAAATGAAAAATCAAAAACCACTTCTGCTGTTGAAAACGTGTTTTTGCAGCCCGAAAAAGCTTGATTGAGCCTTGTAAAAAAAATCTAAAAATTAAAACAAAAATACCACTAAGTAAACAATATATAAGAGTACATTATCCCAAAATTTTATCAGATTTGGTTGAAAATTGAAGAAATGAAAAATAAAAAGATTTTTCTGCTGTTGCAAACTTTTTTTTTTTTTTGCTTTTGCGTCAGATTTGGAAAATGGGTTGTTTTGAGTTTTTGACCAATGAAAGTCAGAGACCAGGATTTGCAAACTTACATGATCCTAAATGATGCCAATAGAGCTAGCAAAAACAACTAAATCACCTACATTCTATAAAATCAATCCTAGGCAGTCTCAAACTCCACTAACTGATGCAAACTTTGAAAAAGAAATTGTGCCAAAGGTCATGATATGCAAAGATTTAAGCGCAAACCTACTCTAATGTTTAAATGAACTAGAAACAAGCTATAATGAACAACCTAATGCACCTAAATTGGATTATACCATAACTTGAGTATGCTACTGCCTTAAAATAAAGCTTTTGAAAAACTAGTGCACAATGAGTAAAACTTAATGAAACTTCTCAATTTAGCTTGAAAACTAACAACAAACTCAAATGGGAGCTGATTGAAATTCACTTTTTGGTCAATTATTCATTTTGCCTTTTGAACACAGATAAGCCAAACACCCCCTTAAGTAAAACTGTTTTGTGATTTAGGAAGCAAATGAGATATTTAAACCTTAAGACTGAATCACAAGGATGTAATATGATGTAATGAACCTATTTGAGCACAAATACACCAACAATATCAGCAATTACCTAAGAATGACTATTACACTATTTCAAGGCAGTTAAAATGCATAAATGAGTAATAATGCAAACTAATGAGCAAACACCAAATATTAAGCAATCATATCATCTAAATACACTAAATAAGCACAAAATCACAGAGAAAAGCAATGAATAAGCGCATCTATAGTAAAATGCTAAAAATGAGATTAAGGCTTACAAACTGATCTAGAGCAAATCCAAGGTAACCAGGCCAAAAAATCACAACCTATAGCTTCCCATGAAGCACTATTACCAAGGCCATCCAATACATACCCTGCTCCATGCTTCTTCTTTCTTCTTTTTTTTTTTTTTTTTTATTTTTCACCTATTTTTTTGATATTTTTAAGTATTTTTGAGTTTATGACCTTAGACTGATTTAAATGCTTTGAAAGCTTTTAAAAGCTTCTAGACGAGCTTAAATAAGCTTAAAGAACCAGTATCTAACAACTTCTAACAAACTTGAGGAAAAATTATGTTTGCACTTGAAAATACAATAAACTGAATTACATAAAGAAACTTGAAATCAAAGGTACATAAAACTTATATTACACTAGAAAGACAGATTACAACCATGTTTAACTAAGTTTTACAACTAGGAAAGGAAAATTTATGAATTCGACATGAAATTTAGCTAATAAAACTACACTAACTACCTACCTAGCTAACTCTGCTGCTTCTTTCCTCTCTTTTATAAGTGAATGGAGTTTTTTTTCTTCTCTCTCTGAACCTTTCCCAGCATTAACTTGGTCCATTGGATGCCTCAATTTAATCCCAGCCGTTGAATTTACTTTTGGCACCAAAAAGTCTTTAGCAACTGGCCTGGTTGAGTATTAGGATGAAGAAGCAATTAATGAGCCTTGTTGTCTAGTGTTTGGAGTGGGCAGAGTTGGTGAAGGTGGGTGAGCAAGTGGGAGTGGTTTTGGCAGGGGTGGTATTGGAGAAGGAGGTGGTTTTGGTGGGAAAGGGAGTGGGTTTGACTGGGGAGTTGACCGGATTGGATTGTGGGTTGGGTTTTTTTATTAAAGGGGTTATTTGGTGGGTTAAGTAAATAACTAAGGTCCATTTGGTTTTGTAGTTAAGTAAATCACAAGGACCAATTATGTAATTTTCAGAAAATGAGGGGCCTTTTCTGCCAAGTTTCCAAAATTTATTCAAGGGACCTTTCTTGCCATATTATAATTCCACAAGGACCTTTGATGTTGAATTTCCAAAATCAAACACTCGGGGACCATTTTTGCAAATTCTGAAACTTGAGGGACTAAAACTGCCCATTCTTGAAAATTATGCTCCAAGGACCACGAATGTCATTTCTTGATTCCTGGGGGACTGTTGTTGACTTTTCTTCAAAATAAATTTTCTAGGGACCAATTCTGACAATTTTTGAAAGTTCAGGGACTGAAACTGCCAATTATGCAAACTTTGCTCATTTTTTATCTGTTTTCAATCCTTTTGCACCTGAAATATATAAAAACACAATTTTGGGATATTTTCAGTATTTTGATGCATTTTTGAGTGTTTTTAAATGTTTTGCAGCTCAGATTTGACCAAAAATGATGAGTGTTTGAGCACTCATCATAGAGGCAAGTAACATGATGTAAGTATAAATATCCTCTCCTACCAAGGGAGAGGGTTGGACCTTCTCATTCTTAATCTATTTTTCTTTTTGTTTTTCTCTCAAGGTTCCCAACTTCTCTTCTACTTTCTCTCTCTAACCTCTCTCTAACTTTCTTCTCTTCTTATTCTTGAATTCTATCCATAAACACAAGACCATACATGTTATATGTTATTTAGGTTCCTACACGGTACTAATAAGTTCCTACAGTAGGCATAACCTGCAAACAATTCACAACGCAAAGGAAAACAGGTAAAACACTTATATTTAGCTTCTTTTTTACAGATAAGAAAAAAAAAAAGATAGTCATTAGAATGCTTACACCTGAAGCACATGATTAAAGCACCATTTTGATGTCTACTAAGTACTACTATCAAAAGAAGCCTCACAATCAGTAATCAAATTGCAAGATGATCAAGACATGCTAAAAGAATCTTAGTGTCCATGAAAAAGAACTAAAAGCAAAAGTTTTGGTCTACAATAGCAAATGTTTAAAGTTAAGCACACATATCGAAAGATGTAAACCAAAAAACTACTGTGAGACGATGATAGAGCAACTGCGAGATGGTGATGGACAACCGAAACTACCAACTAAGTAATCAAAAATCACCAAATACAAAAGCTACCTAAACCAACAACCAATACCACCTAAACCACCAAGAGATGGAGGCGGATTCGGCAGATGCGGCGGTAATAAGATTATGGTGTCGACAATGTTCTTGTGTGTGTTTTAGAGTTTACAGAGTGAAATAAGGTGTTTGTGTATATGTCGTATATTGTCCCGACTATTCATAAATCATATATATAAATCATTGACAGTTTCAAGTCAATGAGTTAACCGTGTTTCCTAAACATTCTTCTTTTTAAAAAAATTCTCATTAACTGTGTTTCCTATATAACTAATTTCAGTTTCAAGTCTTCTCATTTGCAATTATAATTTACGTTAGCTTTAAATTTTAATAGGGTCATTAATTGACCATATATAGTTTAAATTTTAAGTTTTCCCATTTGCCATATATAATTTACTTCATTAATTTGCCACATTCAATTTACGTTTCAAGTTTTAAGTATTCCCATTTGCCAAATTTGTAAGTCAACCATTCATAAGATTGTGGTGTGTTGTAGAGTTTCATAAGTCAGGAAGTGTTGCCATAATGTGGTGTATAAGTTTCGGACTTTTCATTGCATTTATATTAATTTTCGTTTCACATGTGCAGGGGTAAAATCGGGATTGACCAAAAATTAAGTTTTTCACAATTTCATAATTCCACTTTGACCATTTCTCAATTATATGTAGTAAAGATAAAGGTAAATATATTTATGTTCGATCAACAAATTTTCCAATTTGGTATAAAATAGTTATATTTGGCCAATTTTGGGAATGATCAGTATGATGAAACGTCTAAACAAGAGTTATAATGAATGTTTTTAACTCTTCTTCTATATTTAACGCCTCATTTAAAACAATTTATTTGAAACAATAGCAAAGAGACATTACAAGTTTTATCGTGTTTCCGTTTTAATAGATTAAGATTAATTATTTAGAGAGAATTGCAAAAATCGTCCTTAAAGTTTGGCCAAATTGCATGTTTCATCCCGGAAGTTTGGAAAGTGCAAGGATCGTCCCTGTGGGAAACTTTTAGGGAAAAATTCGTCCCTGGCCTACATCAAATGACTAAAATACCCTTGTCTCTATATTATTTTTCAGATTCTTACACAAATGGTCCCTGTGTTTCGCCAGGTTTTACAGATTTAGTCCTAACTTTTTTTTTAATTTATTTATTTAACTATTAATATTATTATTATTATTATTTTATACGTTTTCGTCCGTTTTGTCCGTTTTTCTTACGTTTTGTCCTTTTTTCTCACTTTTTTTTTTTCTTTTTTCATACGTTTTTGTCCGTTCTTCTAACGTTTTTTTCCGTTAACATACGTTTTTGTCCGTTTTTCTTACGTTTTTGTCCATTTTTCTTACGTTTTTTCTGTTTTCGTATGTTTTTGTCCGTTTTTCTTACATTTTGTCCGTTTTTCTTAGTTTTCTCACGTTTTTCCGTATTAATACATTTTTGTCCTTTTTTGTCCGTTTTTCTCACGTTTTTTTCATTTTCATACGTTTTTTTCCGTTTTTCTTACGTCTGTTTTGGGTGAAATCTAAAGATTTTTTCTTTTAAAAATAAAATTCTTTTCGAAATTTTTTTTTCAAAAACTTTTTTTCTATTTTTTTTTCACAAAAAAGTTTTCTACAACTTTTTTTTTCGAAATTTTATTTTTTAATTCTTTTTTTTCGAAAAAAATGTTGAAAAAAATTTTCAAAAAATATTTATCGAAAAAAAATTCTTAAAATATTCGAAAAATAAAAATATTTTTTTGGAATTTTTTAGAAAAAATTTTTAAAATAGAATAAATTTTTTTTCGAATAAAAATTTTTTAGAAAAATATTTGAAAATAATATTTTTCAGAAAAAATATTTTTAAAAAAATTTTTTTTGGAAAAAATACTTTCTTTAGATAAATTTTCGAATTATTTAAATTTTTTTTCGAAAATATGTTTTTTGGAGTTTTAAAATTCAAAAACATTTTGGTGGTGATGGACAGTGTAAACACGGATGAAAAAGTGAAAAAACGGAAGAAAAACGTATGAAAACGGAAAAATGTAAGAAGAACGGACAAAAACGTATGAAAAACGGACAAAAACATATGAAAACGGAAAGAACGTGAGAAAACGGACAAAAATGTATGAAAACAGAAAAACATGAGTAAAACGGACAAAAACATATGAAAACGGAAAAAACGTGAGAAAACCGGACAAAAACGTAAGAAAAACGGACAAAAATGTATAAAAAAATAATACTAATATTAATAGTTAAATAAATAAATTAAAAAAAAAAAAAGTTGGGACTAAATTTGTAAAACCTGGCGAAGCACAGGGACCATTTGTGTAATAAACTGAAAAATAATATATAGACAAGGGTATTTTAGTCATTTGACGTAGGCCAGGGACGAATTTTGCCACAATAGTTTCCCACAGGGACGATTCTTGCACTTTCCAAACTTCCGGGACGAAACGTGCAATTTGGCCAAACTTTAGGGACGATTTTTGCAATTCTCTCAATTATTTATTACCATGCATGTTTTTACCATTAACATTTATTTTGCAATAACTCTTCATGCTTGGAGTGCCTTTATATAAAGGAAACAAACTCTTGGTCATATTATCAAACTAAAAAACATGTCTCGTACGTCGCATTACATGTTTCTTCTTGTTTTGACATTATATCATGGTTACTCTGTAACATCTTCAAATGTACCTGTAGTCAACGCTTTCGAACGGTTTGACGTGACTATCATGGACGCAGAAATTGAAAATCTCGTTGTTCATGTTTCCTCCAAAGATAGTGATCTTGGAAACAAAACAATGAATGTAAAGACAAAATTTGATTGGAAATTCCGTATGGCTATTGGTGATTCGACTGTGTTTAGAGGGCAATTTTTCTGGATGAATCCTGACAATAGTGTTGCGAACCA
Source organism: Artemisia annua (assembly GCA_014162995.1). NCBI lineage: Eukaryota > Viridiplantae > Streptophyta > Magnoliopsida > Asterales > Asteraceae > Artemisia > Artemisia annua. The sequence continues at coordinate 69,167 of LBNU01028035.1, read as the reverse complement.
ACTCCAATTCAATGTTTTCGACAAAAATGTTGCCGCACAGTGTGGCCAAAATATCATTATTGAGAGAAAGTGTTTTTGGTTAGTGAATAAAATTGGCTTTTACTTTGCAAGAGATGAGCCAAAAAATATGAAATTAATGTATAGATGGTCGTAATCTAATTCATATGAATAATATTGAGTTTTTCTATTATGATTGATTCATCTGTATAATTAAAAAAGTGTTTGAGATCACTAATGTTGCAATCAGTTTTCACTCAAGTTTAACACAGTTTACCCATCATCTTTGGGATTTATGTTTATATCTATCGTGTTAAACGGGTGTAATAACGTTGACGCATTGCGCGAAAAATTGAGATGGTATTTGAAATCAAACACATATTTTATAATGGTCATGTTAAATGATGAAAAAAAATGATGTGCCATGAACTGTTGAATTTTAAGATTGTTTTCAAGATTGTTTTTACTCCCTCCGTCCCAAAATAAATGTCCAGTTTGACTTTTCAGAGTCTAACTGGTTCAACTTTGACATTAAATATCTTTTTTGTGTTATATAATACTTGATAAAAAAATTATATCATTGAAAAATACACTTAACACCCAATCCATTCATATATTTTGCATCAAATATTATATAACATCTACAAAAATAGTTAAGGTCAAAGTTGAGCCAGTTTGACTCTGAAAAGTCAAACCGGACACTTATTTTGGGACGGAGGGAGTAACAGTTTTATCATTAAAACGAAATAGATTACATTGCGCGAACAATTGAGATGATGTCTGAAATCAAACTCATATTTTATAATGGTTATGTTATATGATGAAAAAAAATGATATGATGTGACATGATGGGACGGAACAGAGGGGTTCTCGCGGGGTCCTGGGACACCCATTAATTTTTTTTAATGTAGTATTAATTTTAAAAATAAAACATTGATTTTTTTCAAATGTATATTAAATACATCTTGTCTATCGAAATGTGTTATCAGTGTTAATTTTTAACCTATTATATTACGGTTCAAAAAGTTATATCACGATTCATAAAAAATATACACCTGGTCATATTTGGTTTTGGTTCCATCTCTGATGCCATGAAGGTAGAAATCTAATTGTTTTCAACATCGTTTTTAAAGTATAAAATCTCACACAAATAGTTTTATCATTAAATCGAAATAGATTACAACAGAAGCTCAATTTAGAGATAAGAATGAGCAATTGAAGATCTTCTAGTATATTCGTAGAAGCTACCAACACAATCACACAAAGCTGAAGGTGACTACAATGTTAAGTCATATAGTGCGACTTAAACATCTAGAGTGTTGATTTTTCGAGCACACGGTATGTGCTGATTTCTCGATGTTGTTCTTCCACGCCATTGTTCCCACTAGTTATAATACCCGTGCACGCACGGGGTTTTAACATAATAGTTTTAAATAACAAATATGATTTTTTTTTTAAGAGATATAATTTTGTATAACTTTTTGATATATTAATTTTGTTTGACTATATTTTTGTGAGATAAATAACTAAATATATACTTTTCTAAAAAGTTTATTAGTGTTGCCAAAGGTGTCATGCCACTTGCTAAAGATGATGTTGAAGCTATTAGTTGGATTCAGGAAAGATGTAGATTTAAGGATATTAGGAAGAGATCGTGTAGAAACTTGATTTATTATCTTTTAAGGGTTTTAATGTGATGATACTACTAACAAAGAAAAGAACTTAGAGGTGATGATACTACTAACAAAAGAAAAAGTATGACTTCAATAATCATACTGGATATCAAAGTTCTGGTAAATGACACTACTAACAAAGAAAAAGTAACAAACAAAGACCTTCATAGATATTGTCATTGAGAACATTTTGTACAAAACTATCTGCCATTTTTCTTCTATAGTAATATTTATCCAAAAAAGGTTGGAGAAGAAAGAAAATGAGATATAAATAAGAGCCCCAATTATATCCAAGCAAAAAACTTTGCCTTGAGATATAAATAAGAGCCCCAATTATGTCCCTTCTTCCCATCAAAGCATGGTTTGACACCAACTGTCCTCCGTTAAAGTTCCAAAATAACTATAGTTTCAAGTTACCACACAAATCCATCTTTCATCATGTCTTCAAGATTGTATCCGTACCTCTGTTCAAAGAAGCCAATATTAGACCTTAGTTGTTTCAAGCAAACTTACTGAAGAAAAAACCCGAATATTTGGACTGCTAACTTGTAGTTGGTAAGATCAAGTTCCAACTTATATGATACGGTACGGAATAAGAGGCTCAATATAATCAAATAAGAGTTTAGACTCATGGATCAATGAAAAAATCTTGTTGGAGTCGGATAGTACATCATATGCCTATCCAATTTTCTTAAAACATCTGCTCCACTCTCACTTCTTGCTAAAAACTTACCTGCCTGCATTTTAAGAAAATTAGTTAATAGTACTATATCTAGGCCATATGTAAATAAGCAAAAACAGTATATCCAGGCCAAATGCAAGCAGATCAAAACAGTATATTTAAGCCAAATGTAAACAAATACGGAACCTTGTCTGGATGGTGTCTGAGTGCAGCTTTATGGTATGCTCTTGATTTCTCCACCAGATTCCGACCCTTTGAATCCCCTGTCAATGCATATAATTGAGCATTCAAAGGTTGTATGTTACAATGAATATAATAATGCATATTCGATTCATTTGAAAAAAACTTACCAGATCATGTAAAAAGCCATTGACATTCCTTTCTTATATATCTCTTCAATGATGAAAGATGCTGACGAGTGACTTTTAAATCTTCCACATATTTCTTTTCACTATGCTTTTAAAAGAAGAGAGATGCGTCTCTTCAAATCAAGAAACGCATGCTCATAGTCTCTTATCTTCTCATGTCGACTGGCCCTCCTAGAGATTGCCTGCAAACATGACAATGGTGTCAAAGCAAATCTACAATATTCATTTCGATTATGCACATGTTTCTTATACGTAGCAATTTTGACCTGTTTAACTATATACAGGTCGATCTTGGTTAATTTTACATCAAATATGGATTAAGCTATAAGCTTTAAATGAAAAAGAAACGGGTTGAAAAAGAGTTGAAGTGTATCCAGATACAAAAAAGAAAAGGTAAAAAAAACAAACTTGTTATGGTTTTATAAAAAGTTAGATTAATGTTGCAATATCTTTCTTGTTATCATATTAAACAATTTAATTACTTAAGAGATTCAAAAAAACCAGATATTAAAGTATTTTTTAGTCGGCCCAACCCGACCACGTCTGTTTTGACCCACATGAAAGTATCCTTTTATCTAATATCTATCCATTTTGCGGTCTTTAATATTGCTTGTGACACTAAATTAAAAGTTAAGCCTAAAGAGACTCAGTCTAACTTAACTTGCAGCCATATAAAGCTGTCCTTTTGACATTCCTGTTTAATGCATCGTATGTGTAGGTGTGACGACCGATAATAAATGACCATGAATTGCGGGTCTTGTTTACTTAGATTTTCCCACAACTTGAAAGTAATATTCTAGGCTTAAGTTGCTAAATAATAATCATATCTTAGTTTCTGAATAAGTTTTCAAACCGTTTTTGTTTTTGTATAACCATATACGTCATCCAAACACTCTGGAAATAAGGTAGAAAAACCAGAGTGATAACTCTTTCAGTTTAAGTTTCAAAAAACACATATGTAACAGATTGTTTGCCAATTCAAATAACTAAAACTAAATAACAATAACAGTCATGGTGTGAAGTTTGGAGCCAACATTTGAGTAAATTTAGTTGATCTATATTAACCCTTTGAGAGTCTAAGAAAATGAATGGTTGCTGTGTATACAAAATAAGTACCTCTTCTGTCCATTCGTGATTGATATTAGTGGTGTATGCAGAAATTGATCACATGATATGCAGTTTTAAACCTTTTTTGGAAGTGGGTATGCAGTTAGTGTTGAACTATAAAAAAATTAATGTCAAAAAAAGCAAAATTTTACAGATGATTTTCGGAGGGTTTGCAGTTCATACCTTATGCCTTATGTATGTCCGCCTTTGACTGATATTAAGCTCGTCTCAACCATTACTGAAAGTGTTGTGATCATAAATAATGCATAGATTAATATAAAATCTCAAAACACATAAGCACATATATCTAGCAGCATACTAAGACCAGACTTTCATGCTAACCAACCTAAAGATATGTTAGGAGTCACACTCTGCCAAAAAAACATGTGTACGGACTTGAATTGTAAATAAATGTGTGTTTTTTGGGAGTTCAATAGGGGACACGATATAGTATTAGCTTCCTAAATCCATGAAATTCAACAATGGTAAACACTATAACTATAAAGTTATGATCCCTTAAACTTACATGTTCTCTTTATAGCAAAACTACATCCTCAAACATCATGATTATCTGAGTTAATCAAAGAAAAATAACATGTCAATATCTAAGCCAATTTGATGTACGACTTCAATTTCAACTGTTGTTGTGATTATGCTTCCATCAATAACTAAAATTAAACAGAATCAAGCATATATAACACAAATTCGATTGAACAATTTAAATTCAAGGTTATATTTTTGATTGAATCGACTCTCAGATCCTTCATTATATTAAAAACCAAAATTACCTTAACATATGGTCGTCCACACAGAGTACTTTTCTCTATTAACTACTATTGAAGTATTTGCACTAATGATTACAATAGGAAACATGCACAATTTGATGCCAATAGTTCTCGTACTTGGCTTGGATGCTAGCAATAGAGATGTGAGTCCTACTAATTGCAATTCAGTTTCTTAATATTGAGAGCAGACAAGTAATAATCCAGGAATGTGACCATTTATTATAATGCTGATAAGCATTAAATGAGCAATCCCAAACACCCTCTTATTAGTGGTCACATAATCAGTCTTGGAGGATAAGTTTCATAACAGTTGCAGCAGAATAATTATACGGAGTACAATACAATTGCCAGTTCCACACACCATTTAAACGCATTTTACAATGACTTGATGTTTGGCATTTACTTTTTGACTAATTTTCATTCCAAGTACCCAAACATGTAGCTATCTGATATTACAATCTCAAACAGAAAAAAGTACATCTAAATCTAAACACTACTTATAGCCCATTTTATTAGAGTTGACAATATTTTTCTAGCTTATATGAATATCAAATAATCAATTTCAGAATATAGACCCAAACGCCCCTCTTAGCAGTTAGTGTGTCAAATAACAACCCAACTTATGCAATGAACAAACGGAACTAAATAAGGTAAACATTAAGCAAGAATTAAAATTTGAAAGCTTGTGCTTTTTTTTGAGTTCATACCTTTCAAGCTGCTGCAAGCTTAATTTAGAAGAGCATCAAAATCTCAATTTAGACTTAATTGTGTGAAAGAGTGTGAGCTTCCATATTTGTTGCTCATCACATCCACTTTCATATCTTGCAAAGAGTTAACAAACCCACAAAAACTAACTAATTTAGATACAAAATACAAACCGTAAGACCTTGACTGGATGATGTCTAAGAGCCACTTTTCGATAAGCCTTATTGAGTAACTAATTAATTTACATTTAAGAGTTCATTCAATATTTTGTAGGCAACCATGCTACGCGTCACCCATAACCCGAAAGTGAATGAGCTGAATTCGGTTTCCAATGTTTAAAAATCAATATTTCACTCCAACTTTTCACTCTCATCCGTTTCGTTTCATGGGTCACAATTTCTATAACTGATGAAAATGAGTATTATAGGGTTAAAAGAAGAACACCAAAGGTAAGTGTATCGTACTAATTAGAACACTAAGTGATACCAAAAGTATAAGTTCAAAGTTCTAACTAATTTTACATGTGTGATGGTAGAGACTGTCATAAGTGTGCTTATATACATTTAGTATCAGAAATACAATTCCATATACCCTGTATCTTGGAAAAAAGACTAAAAAAAACAATTGAACACTATATTTTCCAATCAGTTATAAGGTGTAGTTTCATATTCCAACTTTTGAGTATATAAAAGAGCTTACATCAACATACTGTTCTTTCTCATTGATTATACATGGGCACTTTAGCTTTTCTCTATATAAGCGACGGATATTTAAAACATTACCGAATGCTTATGTGAACGTAACTAACATAAGTAAATGACAAAAGCTACTTCTAGAGTTCTAGTTAAGCTCGGTGCTAGGTGATACAAATTTTATACGAATCTAAAATTTGTGCTTTCAATTAAATATGTAATTTTATTTGACAGATTGTTTGTAAGCTAATGCCTATCGGCCACGGATTATTAAGCTATGCTGATGCAAATGCAATTACTGGCCAACATATTAATGTATGTTTCCATTAAACACCCGTTACCAAAACTGATAAATAGTGTATTAAGGCTTATACGCAAAACTGAACTCATAAACCAAAACACAGGTACAAATTTTAGAGATAAATCAACAATTATACCTGCAGATTTAATAACCAATCCTCTTACTCATAAACTCATAAACCATGAACTCATAAACCATGAGGGATTTAATAAATAATTATACCTGCAGATTTAATAACCAATCCTCTTACTCTATGATCTTCTTCCTTTCAATCTTTATTGAGAAAATTAGAGTTTCAATCAAACCCTAATTTTTTTTTGCAAACTGAAACAAAATCAACAGAAAAATCACAAACCTTTATAGAATATAATTAAAAGCCGTATATCAATTTCAAACAAAATCAAAAAATTAGATATTAAAAATCATACATTTAACCCATCGAAAGATTATATGTTCTTGCACAAATAAATTATGAAAACTATCTTCAAAATCACTGCATTAGGAATTATACAATAACAAATACTATCTAACTTATTTTAAAATCGTTATGAAGGTCGCTCAATTTATCGATTTAGGTTTCGATTGGGGACTTGGTGAGAGAAAGATCGGAGTTGAAAACTGTGATGTCACAGGCCTTCTATTATTGTAGGGCCTTGTTTATTTTTTTTTTTTTTATTTAGATGTTTTGTGTTTATTTTGTTTTTTTTTGAATTCTCACTTTTGACCCCTAAGTCTTGTAGATGACCCCCGTGTTTTTAAAGTTTCATTTTTTTTATAATTTTGACACATATATTTTTTAGCTCAAATTTTCTTAAAAAACGAATTTACAAATACTTTTGCCAAATAAGGAAGTATTAAAGATTTTTTTAACTAAACATATTTAAAATAAATAAATTTTAATTAAAAAATATTACTTAATAAGGGAAGGTTGAGTTTTTTGAAATGCAAAAGTCCTCACTTGGGGTTTTGTTTTATTATATAAAAGATTTATGAGCCTTTCTTCATGCCATTGGAGCCGACGTTGTTTGTCCAAACTGAATATCTTGCACGTAATGAAGTCGTTGGGTGTTTATTAGCAACATCTTTATACTTATCTTTAATCTTTAACTACTACTACGTATAAAATACTTAAGTCTTTCTATTCGTAAAACTGTTGAAAAAAATAAGTTTATACACTTTTTAGTTGTGTACTTTAGTCTTGAAATGTTGTAACATATATAATAGTTTAATGCATTTAATTAAACTTACTCATCAAATTGATATTAAAGAAGACTAATCTATACTACATATAAAGGAAAAAGAGTCAAAGTGGAAAAGTGAAAAGTCAATATTGTTGAAATGTTGAAATGTTGAAATCTTATTAAAGGAAATTATGAAATATTTAACTCCCATTATTTATATATGTATATCATCTGACAACCAAATTAAATACAACCAGATTAAACACAAACAGGTTGACGGGACGCTTCAAACCCGACGGGGGTTGAGCCCGGTTAATTTGGAACCCATTTTCGACCCAACCTAAGAAAGTTGACCCGATTTAAAATCGACCTATTTTCACCGGAACCGGTCAACGCGGTTGAACCACCCGGGGCTCGAACCGGTTTCAAAACATTATTCCTTTACTTAACAAGTACAATAATTTATTCACATTGTACAAAGCCAATTAAAACATATCTATCAAATTAATACAATCAATTAAAACAAAAACCGGGGTTGACCCGGAACACTTCAAACCCGGCACGGGGTTGAAACCAGTTAATTTGAACCGGTTTCGACCCCCAACACTCAAGTTGACCCGATTTAAATCGATCCATTTTTTGCTTNTAACTTGCCACATATTCGGATCATTTTAGGATCACCTGCTTCATCGCCACTTTCAGGATTAGCACTTGGATAAGCTTGTTCATTAGTTGGTCCCTGATTTGTAGTGGAACTTAGGAGTGGAGGAGGTGTTTATTTTTGGATTTTTTATTTGAAGAGTGGTTTTTCATGTTTTTGTAACGGAAAATGGGTTCCGGTTTTTGCCTGGAAACGCGGGTTTCGTGGTGAAACCTTTGTTTTTTTTTGGGTGTGGTTGACTTTTCCGGCGACGAAAAGTGTGTTTATGAGTTTTTGGGTTTTCCGACGCCAGGAAGACGATTATAGTTTCGCTTGGTTTTTATTACAAAATTACGATAAGCAGTTAACGAACTCCATATCAACTGCAATACACGACAAAAATGTAAGAATGTGATGAATCTCATAAACCTTTTCTTAAATGATATACAATGATCTTTATACACTTGCATGTCGACGCAACACATGAAAATAATTTGCTGGAGTTGTAACATTGACAACTTGCCAATTGCACGTTTAAATTTAATCATTTAATAAGCTCTCAGGTTGCATACCATTAACAATATATACAATAAATCTAAGAACAATTGCTTGAGATGGTTTAGAAAAGAGTAGAATATATGATATATCATGTCAAAAGTGGCAAGTATATATTGTTAATAAATAGGAAACAACATCACGTGGAATGAAACTCAAACTCTAACCTTCTTTCGGCATAAATAGAGATGTCTAGCACACATGATGAGGAAGTGTTAGCCGGGTTGCAGCAACACGAATGAACCTCCCTAAAATCTAGTCAAGATAATCAAAAGCATATAATTTTAGCGAGAAATTTCCAAAAACACACTTTTTTGCCACATAAGAATTACATAGTTCAACAACCAAATAATTATTCACCATCGAATGCTTAATATACATTTTCGACCATTCAAGTAAAGTCACTCCCTTCGAACAGTTCATTGTTTGATCTCTTATTGAATATAGTATGGGGTCTCTTTATACCCGTGCCACCACCATAATCTCTTAGCCAAAAATACATAATTTGATTTTATAAATAGCTTATATCATAATTACATACCTAACGACATAACTACTCTTTGAATTTCAAGAGTGAGTCCTTTAAGTTTTGATCATTATGTAGTGAATTATATATATAGTTTAAGGAGATACTTGGGACAGAATTGAGAATTCATTCTATTATCCTGCTAGTGGCATACTAACTTGTGTAAGAGTAAAACATAAAGGGGTGTCTGGGATTGCTTTGCCAAACTGATTATCCAATTGCAAAATTTAAACCGTCTTTAGCAAAACTCAGTTTGCCTATAAGGAAACGCATATAATCACTTTTTTCAATTGGTTTCCAAACACTATTTCTTATTATCTTCAGTTTGCAAACCCAAAAAGCAAATAATCTACTCCAAAACACAATCCCAACTAACCTCAGAATTTTACTAATTTAAATTATCATAAAGAAACCAATCCCATGAGCACATTGAAACATTATTTTTACAACCCATTTTCATACAGCTAATCATCAAATCCTATTAATTACTATCACTCACTTTCAAAATGCACATCGGTGGTCATTGAAGATAAAATTTTGAGTAGATGAAAACACTATCGCAAATAACCCCTGATTATCTTACTTTATTTAAGGATGAAAATTGCGCTATTCTGATTAGATCCAAACACTCTTGAACAATCCCAAACACATCCTTACCAAACGACATTGTAGTGTACAATAGGAAAAGATTGGAGTTGAAGGGCAAAAATTACCTTCAAAAGCATCTGCATGTATAATAAGTTGTTCTAAATAAGCTAATCCAAACACCACCTAATTTTCAGCCCGACACTTGTTCCAGGCTCTTGTATCAAAAATTGATTACACAGAAACGCCAAAATTTCAAGACCTTGAGTATAATAAGCTTTCATAGTGTTTGACACTATACCTAGCTCCATTTTTCATGTTTATTAGTCTACTACGATACTTAAGTAGCATTTATAACACATCCCAAAAATTATAAGAATCCAAACTTTACCAATAATCAAAATCTAATTGATCATCTAAAACTTGATACACAAATTGACAGAATATGTAAACAACGATCGAACAAATCTTATAAGTTGGAAACCTAAGATAAAGCCTAAAAACGACTGTAGCGTATTACCTATATAAAATTGATTGTGTACACCAATTGAATCAACCAAGTCAATTTATTTGTAGCGATTGTTTTCCTCAAAGTAATGATTAACCCTATGTGATGTTATACCAAACTAAGGGTTAATCTCAATTGATTGATTGTAAGGTTTTTCTTTGTTGAAGTAGGATAGGTTTTTTTGTTATCTGGAAGAGTGATTTGGGTATGAGAATGAATGAAATTGGCAGTGAATTGGTTACCCGTCCAATTTTTTGTTTTACAATTTGATCCAAAAGTATCACAAAATAGCTAGCAAGTACATGTGTATTCTTTTCTTCTTCCATGCGTTTGTATATAAAAACGAATTTATTTAAAAGTATTGCCCAATCAAGAAATTCCTAAGCCTTTTCAATTAAACATCTTTGAAAAATAAAGTAATTAATTAATTAATTATTACTTAATAAGGGAAGGTTGAGTTTTTTGAAAAGAAAAAATCTTGTTTTGTTTTATTATATAAAAAAGATTCCCTAATTCCTGTACCCTTGATCCACATCCAAATGCAACCCTAGATTCTCTAGTTTTTCACTACTCTTTTATTAAGAAATACAGCCAATTGACCTTTTTTATTTGTGAGAAATACGAAACAAAAATTAATTTGGTTCTTGTATTTCGCTTATAAATCAAGAACAGAAATACGAAACCACAAATGCCCTGTTGATAATTAACTTTAGGCCAAAGATCCTTAAGGAAGGCCTCGAGTAAACTCTGGATTTAGTTCTTGTTTTAATCGATTTGAATTCGAGATAAAAAAGATCTTTTAAAGATTTCCGTCTTAAATCTTGAATTTTGGTTAAAGATCGATGATGGGTTTGTGTTTAGATCTTCGAAAGATCTGTTAGAAACACCAAAAATCCAAGATCTTGATGTTATTTTGTTGTTGGTTTTGTGTTATTGAGAAAGTTTGCAGAGGATAGGATATTGTTGTTGGATGTTTGTCTTAGGTCTTGATCTTGTGTTGAAGTTACTTGATATACCCTTGGTTCAGGTTAGTTTGATCATGTATTATGTTTCAATGATAAGGACTCGTTGATTATATGGTCGAAGAATTTGTTGACCGAGAGCGTGATATAACAAAAATACATATTGAAACATACTCGTTGATTATATGGCCATGGAAGGTGGTTGTGGTGATGGGTGGCGGCAGGTGGTTGCGGTGATGGGGAATAAGGAAAACTACATACTGTGGTGATACTTGTTGATTATATACCAATGCATTTTTGTTAAAATAAAAGAATTCCCCGGTAAAATTTATCTTGTCGCCAGAAAATTTGCTAGAGAAGATAGTGATTGTCGGACTTTTTTGAAGATGATATATTTTGGGTGGTGGCTTTAAGGTGGAGTTATAGTGAATGTTGATTGTAAGGGAAAAAGATAATATAAAACACGAAGATATATACTGCGTACAAGATTCGACGTAAGCATAACACATAATAAGTAAGCATAACACACATAATAAGTCAAGTGAATGTTAATAAAAAAAAAAAACCATGTTACCTATATCTGTAAAAAATACTCTCCAAACTCTTAACAAAATCATCATAACCATAAGGTTTTCTAACATGCCACAATGTACATTCGAATAATGATATGTTAACAGCGGTGCAAAAAGAACGAAATACAAGAGCATAGACTTTCCCTCTTTCTTCCACCACGTTAGCATAAACATGTTATGTTAGAATGCATCATCATGTAATGACAGACATCTTAATCGATATGGATTTCCAACAGAGATAATAATAATAATCATTTTGGTTTAAAAAAAAAGTATGCAGTATCTAAAACAATACAGACAGGAGTTTAATTACTAACACAGCTAATAGATACTCGTAATAGTACATTTCCAGTTTGACAAGCCACAATTATACAGCAGGAAACATTTTTTTTTATATAAGAAGAAACCAAGTAGCTAACATTAGGCCATAAACTATACAGGTAAAAAAGATGCCCCGTCATAAGCAAAATAAGTTCTGTGTATCATTAACTGAAAAAAGATAGTAATTACTAAAAAGTTTGTTGTTATTTGACGGGATTAACCCAAAAATATAATCACAAACATTACCAACACAGAAATTGGACTAAAAAAATTTCAAGCCTTTTCAGTGTCGTATAAAGAATAAATGTTACTAGCATCAAAACTAGAATAATTCAAGCTCAAACTTATCAGAAAAATTACAACATATTACTCTATAACAATCAAGTCGCCTATTAATAGCACTTAAGAAATCTAACAAGACTTCCAAAGCAAACATATCGAGATTAAGTACCAGCACTGAGCAACCCTATCTGCAAACTAAGTAGAGCATGATATTTAAACAGCTCACCTTACTAACAGCACATAGCTATGAATAAGATGTTCCACACTGCTTAGTTTAAACTGCTAGTAGAACTGAGCAAAGCCCATAATACATCTTAGTTTATAACTGCTTATTCTACCAGATTATATCTTTCTAAACAATCACATAAAGTGGAAATAAGGGAGATCTAGGCTAATTTTACCCAACTCTAAGATACGCAGATCAAACATAAACAAGTGTCATCTAAGCTAATATCATATCAAAATGGAATAGGAGAAATAAGTAATGACTGAAACTTGCCAAATAAGAGATGATTCAAAACGATATAGATAAGACTTGAGTTATAGCTCAGAAATGTTAAAACCCGATATAGTAGTTGGGCAGCAGAATATAAAAGACTAAATCCAACAAGTAAAAACTAACAAGACCATATACAGCTTCATCCCAAAGATCCATCTTTTACATACAAATCCCTCCATTGTTCTGCATGTGCACGAAGAAAGATTGGAAGTCGCCATCATACAGTCTTATGTTAACTCAGCATCTACTTGGATCTTTGTCTCATCTTTCGGCGCTTCCTCTTCAACCTCCTCATTCTCTTCTTCTTCCACTGCAATGAAAAAAGATATCCACTAATAATTAGTTTCTTGAATTTTTTGTAAAAGAATTAGTTGCTATATCAATATTGACATAACTAATACAGAGTGCTTTATTACAACACCACATGTTACAACATCAAATGATTTTATAGCTATAAGTGATACTTTAAGGGGGTTTTGATAACATTTATAGAGAGCTTATTGGATTAACAAAGCTCAATAAGCTCAAAAATTAAAAAATAAAAGCTTATTGAAAGGCCAATATGTTTGTTTGTATTCATCATACGATAGGTTTAGTAGCTTATTTAAAATTTAATAAGCTCATAACAAATACAATAGGAGCTTATCAAAGTTTTAATAACCTCATAAGCCCATTAAAAAGATAACACAAACACTCCCTAAGTAACAATCACATCACAAAACTAGTGTAGTTGCAGGATTTGCACCTACTAACCTAATTATTCGACACTTAAAACAACAAAATAATGTCACATAAAAACCTGTCAATAACTAGTGAACATTTGCACTATACATAATTTAGTTTGTTTTTAAGGGGGTGTTTGTTTAAGCTTATATGTGGGCTTATTAGCTTATTTGACTTCTGTTTATATTTCATAAGCTCCAACTTTCCGTCTTATTTTGTGACTTACAGTCTTATATAACTTTATCATATCATAATAAGCTTATATAAGCCCACAAGTATCAAAATAAGCCGAAAAAATTGAGGCTTATTGAATATAAGCCAAAAAAAAACAAATAAACTCGCCACATAAAAGCTTAAATAAACACTTCCTAAATATAATCTAAAATCAAAACTAAAGATATAAAAATTTCATGTCACTCACACACATAAAAACATAAAACAAAAACAGACTCGCTGATTCTTATTATTACTACAACAAAATGAATAAACCCTAAGATCCATTTATAACTTTAACTTACAACGAGATAATACTCAAGAAAGAAAACCATACAAGATATCATTTCAGATAACAGATAAATAAATAAATAAAACCATCACAAACAAGGCTAGCAAATTTTCGTATCAAATGAGAAATTATAAGATTGGTAAAAATAATGAAATGAAGATAGATTTACCTTAGCACGCATCTTGGTTGATTGATGTTTTTGTGATCAGTATTTGATTTAACTTGTGTTTTGTGTTGAGTGGAGAAGCGGCTCAAGTATGTGTGAACCTAGGATGTGATGGAATGTTTTCTATTTATAGCTAGGGTAACCTTGCTTTGTTGGGCTTTCTCATGGGTTTTTAATTATTTTAGCTGGCCCAAGTTTCGTTAAGAGTAACATTCTTGTAAAGGCCCGTTTGGTTTGTGAGTAGGTTTAGAATTAGATTTGGATTTGGTATGGTTTGAAAGAAAATGATGAGAGAGAAAATAAAAAAGTATTTAAATTATATATTTGTTTATATTTAATTTGAGATATTATATATTATTTTAAGAATAAAAAAGTACAAGATATAAGATAAAATAAATAAATATGTGGTTAAGAAAAATAGTAAAGTACAATGCAATTATCTTATTGGTTGGATTCATACAAAAGACACTAATGTACCATGGAATGAGTTCTTTCATTCTATACCCTTTGCCACTAAATAAAATATACACCAAACAAGTGATTTGTAATTTCTTTGAATCCACACCCCCTAATTCCCCTATACCAAACGGGCCCTAAGTTGTAATAAGTCTTTGATTCCTTTTAAAATTTGTTACTAACTAGCAAAGACTTGGATAAAATACATAAAGAAGAGTTATTTTATATATACTAGGCGAGTATCCGTGCATATCAACAAGATTTTATAGTGATAGATAGTTATATTAATATTTTGGTTATACAAAATATTTAACCAAAATATCATTTGTGTAAACAAAATATCACTATAACTATCTGTTGTTATAAAATTTCATTACTATGCGGGGTACATGTAAGGAGTTTTTTTTTATAAAGCTATGTACTAGTTTCGATTCAAGGAGTTTTTTTATAAAGCTATGTACTAGTTTCGATTCAAGTACATACACCTAATGGGATGGTTAAGAGACAAAAAAGTTATCAAACAACATTTCTCGCTGACCAAATAAGTGTGAGGCCCATTAAGAGTCAACTATATCATCATATACACATATGGAGTACAAATCATTTACTGTGTAATTTAAAATAATTAAATTTACTTAGTTAGTTTTCTTAATTTTTCAAGAATTCAAGAAATAGGTGTAAACCCTTTATAAATAGTATAGATAAAAAGTTTCTAACATACCAAGAGATAAATCTTATTCACTTATTTTTTTTCTGAAAAAAAAAATTAAAAAAATTAATAATTAATATTTAAATTACAAATTCAATTACACTCCTTTTTTATAATTTAAATATCTCATGAAACATTAATCGTTAGACAAAACAAATTATACCATTACGACGAACATTTAATTAACTTTCTATCGACGGACATTTTGATATATATTCGACGAACTTTTTTTTGTCATTTTTTCACGTTTTTTTTTCGGTAGTGAAATTCACATCACATATCTTTAGCACTAATATCGAAGTTCGAACACTAAACATTTGTACTAAAATTGACATAAATATATGTCTATAAATCAAAGACTTTTCCTCTTTTTTGCAATGAAAAACACATATTCATGGCTTTCCAACCATATATCACACACTGTATTCGAATTATAGATTATAGCAGTTCATTTGTGAAAACTTCTATAATCACATGTAAAAATAAATATTAACATAACTAATACAGAGTGCTTTATTACAACACCACATGTTACAACATCAAATGATTTTATAGCTATAAGTGATACTTTAAGGGGGTTTTGATAACATTTATAGAGAGCTTATTGGATTAACAAAGCTCAATAAGCTCAAAAATTAAAAAATAAAAGCTTATTGAAAGGCCAATATGTTTGTTTGTATTCATCATATGATAGGTTTAGTAGCTTATTTAAAATTTAATAAGCTCATAACAAATACAATAGGAGCTTATCAAAGTTTTAATAACCTCATAAGCCCATTAAAAAGATAACACAAACACTCCCTAAGTAACAATCACATCACAAAACTAGTATATTTGCAGGACTTGCAACTAATAATCTAATTATTCGACACTTAAACAACAAAATAATGTCACATAAAAACCTGTCAATAACTAGTGAACATTTGCACTATACATAATTTAATTTGTTTTTAAGGGGGTGTTTGTTTAAGCTTATATGTAGGCTTATTAGCTTATTTGATTTCGGTTTATATTTCATAAGCTCCAACTTTCCGGCTTATTTTGTGACTTACAGTCTTATATAACTTTATCATATCATAATAAGCTTATATAAGCCCACAAGTATCAAAATAAGCCGAAAAAATAAGGCTTATCGAATATAAGCCGAAAACAAATAAACTCATAAGCCACATAAAAGCTTAAACAAACACCCCATAAATATAATCTACAATCAAAACTAAAGATATAAAAAAATTTTGTCACTCACACACATAAAAAAAAACATAAAACAAAAACAGACTTGCTGATTCTTATTATTATCGTATCAGTAGTAACATGATAAAGATTCTAGCAGACACTTTATACAAATCTAAAAAAATGAATAAACCCTAAAATCCATTTATATCTTTAATTTACAACGATATAATACTCAAAAAAGAAAACCATACAAGATATCATTTCAGATAACAGATAAATAAATAAATAAAACCATCACAAACAAGGCTAGCAAATTTTCGTACCAAATGAGAAATTATAAGATTGGTAACAATAATGAAATGAAGATAGATTTACCTTAGCACGCATCTTGGTTGATTGATGTTGTTGTGATCAGTATTGGATTTAGGTCGTGTTTTGTGTTGAGCGAAGAAGCGGCTCAAGTATGTGTGAACCAAGGATGTGATGGAATGTTTTCTATTTATAGCTAGGGTAACCTTTGTTTTGTTGGGCTTTCTCATGGGTTTTTAATTATTTTAGCTGGCCCAAGTTTCGTTAAGAGTAACATTCTTGTAAGTTGTAATAAGTCTTTGATTCCTTTTAAAATTTGTTACTAACGAGATGGGAATCCCGCGCGTTGCCGCGGGGCGTTTTCCGAATAGGGAAAGCGTGATAACGACCGTTAGCTACTTAACGTCAATTTAGTGACAAAGGACTGACTTTGCAATGGACGTATAGCACGAAGGACCAATTATGTAAATTATGAGAGGACTAAATATGCAACGAAACTCTGAGATGAAGAACAAATTTCGTACGGATTTAAAAAAAAATAAAGATAACGGTCATTAGCTAACAGTCGTTAAATAACTTAACGACCGTTAGTTATAAGGACTAAATGTGCAAC
>LBNU01028035.1:27389-41606 GCA_014162995.1 Artemisia annua | reverse complement strand
CTATGTTCATTTTGTTACATATTTAGATATTCGAATATTTAAATTAGTGTTTAATCATATGTGATTTCTCATGTAAGTTTCAACAATAAAAAAAAGAAAAAAATATGAAAAAACGTGAAAAAAAAGTCTGTCGAAAGTATATCAAAGTGCCCGTCTATAGAAAGATAACTAAAATTCTCGTCGCGATGGTGTAATATTTTTCGCTTAATAATTAACGATTTAAGAGATATTAATTTTTTAAAACAAAAAAAGGGGTAGGAGGATGCGGGGCGGCTCTTCTTCACCTTCTACTTCCGCACACTCCCACCCCCTCCCCCATCGCTTTATCCCAAGCTTTAATGGCGAGGTACGTGGCAACGAGTCAACAACAAATTAATATGCTATATCAACATTTAACGAATGCAAACATCGAGTTGCCACTGCTCGTTGTGCTCGACCCAGTCAGTTTATCGATGCTGATGAAGATGTTGTTGACCTTGGAGATGAGTAGGCCGGGATGTACTTGTTTAGGTTGGTTTGTTTAACAATTTATTGTTTTGAACAATTTATGTTTATACCGTTGAACAATTATGTTTATGTCGTCGAACTTTGTCAACCACCTGGAGTTATTGAATAATTTATGGAATGTGATTCGTATGATTTAGTTATTGTTTGTGTTGATTTGAAAATATGAAAAATTGGTTGCGAAAAAATCAGGAAAATTGGCTCGAGAAACCTAAGTCTAGGCGGAAAAAGCTACAGTCACCTAGCGACGACATGTCGTCGCTAAAGGTCGTTGCTTTTCTTTTAGTCAATGAAAGTCAAGTCTTTAGCGACCACAAGTAGTCGCTAAAAGTGGTCGCTAAAGATTTGGTCAATGAAAGTCATCTTTTAGCGGCCACATATACTCAGAAAAGATTTTGGTCAATAAAAGCCAAAACCTTTAGCGACCACTTGTAGTCACTCAAGATTTTGGTTAATAAAAGTTAAACCTTTAGTGACCACTTATAGTCACTAAAGGTTCTGTCATAAAAAGGTGGTAAAGTCAAAAAGTCAAAGTCAATAAATTCAAGTCAACGTTGCTGTCGTTAAAAGTGAATTTCGTAGTCGCTAAAACCTTTAGCGACGAGCTTTAGGCGACGCAACTTTTAGAAACCACGTATGCGTAATTTCACTAGTTAGTAAAAGCGTTGATTAGCATGCAATCTTTAAGTAGCAAAACAATTAGGTGGTAAAAGTGTTACTTGATCCTTGTAACTTTTCCTTTAAGTACATATTAGTATTTCCATGAGAATTTAATGAAGATCATATAGTATTTGAGGGGAAGGTGTAGTGAAGATGCAATTCTTTTCATTTGGGGCCTACGGATGCCACATCATCTTACATCCTCTTCACAACTAACCCCCCTCATCAACAACTAACCTTAATTTACTCATTTGGGCTCACCATTTACAACTTTATTTTTTTTATTCCTTTCATTTTAATAAACTAAATTTATTTCATTAAATTAAAAATACAATACAAGAAAATAAAAACATATGAAACGTAAAATAACGATACGGTTAAAAAAAATACGAAACGTCGTGAAGTTTTTATAAAGACTTGTAATTATCGATGAGATCTGACTTTTCCTCCCAAACTTGCAACACTTGTTCCCTGACCATTTTCAAGGCGAATTGAAGTTGCAGATCTGTTTCATCATTTCTTAAAAGAGTTTGCAGACCGACCCTGATAGCTGGATGGTCTTGAGGCAGCCCACGCAATCTTTCGACCTCTGGAGTACGAGTATGCATTTGTCGTATAAAACGAGTAATTCTCACCTAGCAAACTGTTAATCAACTTAAGTTCTTTTTCCTGTTCATTGCGTAATCGGGTAAGGATAGTGTTTTGTACCTCAGCTGGTTCGTTAGCCATTGTGTTTGTGTGAGAATACGAAGTGTTGTTTAAGTGGTATTTATAGGGGAAACTAGCCGTTAGAAGATATTGTAAAGGGAAACTAGCCGTTAGAAGATATTGTAAAAGGAAACTAGCCGTTAAGCCTTTTATTCAAATACACACGATACGAAAATACAAATACTCACGATACGAAAGTACAAACACAAACGATACGGAAATACAAATACTCACGATACAGAAGTACAAACACAAACGATATGGAAATACAAATACAGACGATACAGAAATACTAAAGCCGTTAATCCCTATATCTGTTCCATATGGGGCTGTTTCTCAAAATGAGCCACACGTGAAGATATTTGAAGCCTTGCCCACCAAAGCGTTCTTTGAAAATGTTCATTGCATTGTGAAGACGATCATTGACCTCACTTGTACGCTGCAAATCAAGTAAATATCATTGAATTTTTGACATTCATAGGTAAGTCTTGCCCACTTACCCGTTATCTGGTTTTTGTTACGAAAAGGACCGTCAGATTGGTTGTTGAAGCTTTCTGTAACCTCATTCCAAAAAGCGGATTCGCCATGGTATTCGTGAACGATTAGCCACATGTCGGCTAGCAAGTTTTCTTCTTCAACAGACCAACGATTAGCCATTGTAAAATTGTTTAGAAAGTGAAGTGTGTGCAAAATAGTACGTTATGATATGCTTTATATAGGGGTGTTCAAAAATTCAAATTTAAAAAAATGAGCGGGATATGCTAAAAATTCAAATTCAAAAAAATGGGCGGTTACACCTTTAAAAATTCAAATTCAAAAAATAGGCGGTTAAACCTTTAAAATTCAAATTCAAATTCAAAAAAACGTGTTGATAAACATTTCAAATTCAAAAGTAGAAAAAA
This sequence comes from Artemisia annua, assembly GCA_014162995.1. Taxonomy (NCBI): domain Eukaryota; kingdom Viridiplantae; phylum Streptophyta; class Magnoliopsida; order Asterales; family Asteraceae; genus Artemisia; species Artemisia annua. The sequence continues at coordinate 38,832 of LBNU01028035.1, read as the reverse complement.
CGTGTGGATAAACCTTTAAAATTCAAATTCAAAAAACAGAGCGGTTAATATTTAAATTTCAAATTCAAGAACGGTCTTATAAATAACCATTCACATAGGCACACAATACACCCACAATTCACACATAAATCATACAGAATTCAGAAAGAATTCATACGAAACAATGTCACACAACAATTCACCAGATAACGAGTCAGTTTACAACACCCCACCCGAAGATTTGTTTCCCGTATTCCCATATGACAATCCACCACAAAATAATCCACCACAAGATCTATGTCCTGTATTCTCATACGACACTCCACCACAAAACACTCCACTGGAAGTTCTGTTTCCACTGGTGAACAATCCACCACAAAACCAACCCAATGCATTTGGGTTGACTGATGAAGAACTCTTCGAGGAAGATATGCAAGTCTTGTTAGAGGTTCAAGCGGAGGAAGAACATCAGGCAAGAGCTCGTGAGGCACGGGCAAAAGCTCGTCAGGATCGGTTAAACCGTGAAGCCATTTCACGATGGGATTTGGGATTAAACCGTGTGCTATCGAGTGACGAAGATTCGGGTGACGAGGGCTGGGGCACAGACTGAATCGTTGTTTATTTTAGAAAGTTGTTTACATTAATCGTTGTTTATTTAAATCATTGTTTTATTTTAATCGTTGTTTAATGTGCTTTAATCGTGTTTAGTGTATTTTCAATTCCGTGTTATTAACATAAACGAGCTAAAGTCTTATAAGTAATCACAATGGGTCGAGACATATCAACTAACACTCCTCCACAGTTTGAGTAGGAGGCAATCGAACACTCAAACTGATACGAAATTCTTCAAATAATGAAGGAGGAAGACCTTTGGTGAAAATATTGGCATACTAATAACCTGATGGAACATGAAGAACATTAACTTGACCTGTAGCCACCATGTCACGAATAGGGGTGGCAATTTGTGCCAAAAATCAAAATAATGGGCTAATTTTGGCAAATTTGTAAAAGGTTGGGGCACATTTAGCCCCCTCTTTTTTTTTGAAATGGGCATATATTGCCCATCTAAAAGTTAGATGGGCACAAACGGGCAAATGTTTTCTCTCAATTGGAGAATATTAAAATTGATTTTAAAGAAAACTTATATATGTAATATATTTAATTTTTTAAATATAAATAAGGTGTTACGTTTGAGGAATTTATTTCATCGTTTTGGATCTTTTATAAAGCGATTTGTATAACATGCGCCCGTTTGGCCCGTGCCCGTTTAGCCCGGTGCCCATTTAGCCCGTGCCCGTTTAGCCCGGTGCCCGTTTAGCCCGTTGCTCGTGCTCGCCCGGCCCGTGCCCGCCCGTTTTGCCACCTCTAGTCACGAACAAATGTATATCTATCTCAATGTGTTTAGTACGTTGGTATTGTACATGATTAGCAGTTAAGTAAATAGCACTAACATTATCACAATAAACAATAGTACACTAAAATAATGGTGCATAAGTAATGCGAATCCAAGCAGTCTAAGCCACTTCATTAGTAACCCCTCGATATTCGGCCTCTACGCTAGAATGAGAAAACGTGTGCTGACGTTTAGAAGATCATGATGTAGATTATCACCCAAGAAGGCAACGTCCTGCGAACTTACAGTATAATACATTTGAGCGCTGACAAATGAGGCTCCTGCAAATCATGAATGTAAAGACATATTTGTTGAACAACATAAGACAAACCTGGGCGTGTAAAAGTACGCACTAAAGACCACCGACTAAACTCCGATATAAAGTCGGATCAGAAACAGGAAAACCTTCAGGACCAAGTTTAGACTCAGTGTCAACTGGAGTCCTACAAGGTTGCAATTAAGCATATGGGCACGTTCAAGATGCTCGAGATCATTTTCCGATGAGACAGAAACATCCTAGAAGAATCACGCTAAACAGAAATCCCCAAAAAATAATTAAGAGCACCCAAATCTGTCATCTCAAATTCCCGATGAAGTGAGGAAATGATACGTTGTTGTAACACTCATGAAGAGGCAATAAGTAAAATATCATCTACATAAATCAATAAATAAGCAACATCAGCACCATGTCTATATATAAACAATGACGAATGAAATCAACTGGAAGTGAATCAAATGCATGTGGCATAACCTGCAAAATGTTGAAACCAAACCTCGGATGCTTGCTTAAGGCCATATAAAGAAGGCTGCAAAAGGCAAACATGATTAGGTTACCGAGAATCCTTAGAGCCAGGAGGCTGATGCATATACATAGTCTCAGAAGTGCCCGTTAATAAATGCATTCTTAACATCAAGGATGAACTGGCCATTTGCGAGACAAAAGCAAGACCAAGGACAATGCTAATAGTAGCCGGTTTAACAACCGTACTAAATGTCTCATCTCAATTAATACCAAGTTGCTGATTACTACCATTAGCAACCAACCAAGCCTTATAAAAACTCAACGTCCCGTCTGCGTGATACTTATGTTGAAACAACCACAATAAAAGGATTTGCAATAATAAGTTACATAAGAATAATCTAGAATTAACATAAAGGGGCTAAAGCCTTATAACTAATCAATGGGCCGAAACATATCAAGTAACAAAACTATGATATGCCATGCTCATGCTGCACAAAAATACATGAGTTTGCTAGAGGAACTTCCCAAAACACTAGTCGGTCAAGTTGATTGGCATCTGGTTATGATATATGATGATAATAACGTGTCATATCAGGGTTTTTATTTATATAAGTTAAAATAGTGAGAAATTATTTATATTAACGAAACAAAGGAAGAATGCAGGCTATGGACATAGTCTTTTGATTACACGATAGATGAATAAAGACTCATGCTATGTGTGTTTTCTATGTCCCAGCTTTTCTGAATTTAACTAAAATTATACTCGGTAGATAGTACAATCAGTATATTGTTATACATGGTTCAGAAGATAAACTATCGCAGCCGCAAATGTGTAAGGTGGATGGTAGTTCTGTATGTTCAGCTTTGATGTTTATATGTACATGAGATTAATACTGACTAGTTCTTTTTGTCATCATTTCCATCTCCCTTCTTTCACGTTATTCTGGCATTTGTTCATACTTCTAGTATTCATGTTTAGATTTTACTAAAACTTAAAGTTCATTAGTTTATGTTGATACGATATGTGGAGCTTAGTGATGTTTTATAATTGCATGCTGAGAAATGGTCAGAACTTTATATATGTCCTCACTTTTATAAAATCTGATCACCTATTAGCTGTGCGAGGTCGAAAAGAGTCGTTTTATCTTTCGCCAAAATTTTGATAACCAGACGCTTTCATAATTGTGTGATGAGATAGGGAAAAAAGTCATCAAACAGAAAATGTTCTTGATTTCTGAGGTTGTTCAACTACTTCTAACCTAGATAACTATTGGCTTTTTTTAAACAAGGCATCAATCTTGACAAGCATATGCTCATCTACTAGACATTCTTCCATTTGTGGTTGCCAATACAAAGTCGATAAACAGCTCACAACTATAACGATATTTTGAACGACCAATTAAAACTCGTAACATAGGAATTTCATATTTTTAATATTATTTTAATCATAAGACTCCCAAATGTTCCCTCTATATATTTCTAGCTTTAAGTGCATTCTTCCACACAATTAATCAAGTTGAGTAGTCTCTACTAAACAACACTTGAGCCTAATTTAGCTAATCACATCAAATCTTGCCATGGCTTCCACCAGCTACATTTACCTTCTAGTTGTTGCCGCATTATTCCTTATGAATAATGAGATGTGTTATGCTACACGGAATTTGTTGCAAGCAAATCCAACCCTGCCACAACCACAAATACCCACTATACCTACATTGCCACAACCACAGATGCCCACGATTCCGACACTCCCACAGCCGCAGATGCCCACCATCCCATCACTGCCACAGCCACAAATACCCACTCTTCCGACCCTTCCTAACATGCCCAAAGTTTCATTACCTCCTTTGCCATCTATGCCGACAATGCCTACAATCCCAAATCTTCCAACATCTATTCCTAATATTCCTTTCTTTGCTCCACCACCATCCAAAAAGTAGACTATGCACATTGCACTGTTGCTACATAAGATGGAATACAATGATACAGGCTGTTGTGTGATGATTAGGAGGTGTGACGGACTTTGATCCAATTGTTTTACATTTATGTTTTCTTATTAAATGTGCTTCAACATATGGGATTGGTAGCTAAGGTTATATGAGCACGGAGTGTCTCATTTTGTGTGTTGCTTTTTTGTTTTTGTGTAGTCTGAGTGGTTTGTTGTAATATATTCCTATTTATACTTTTAAATGAATTATTCAGTCTTTATGTCATAGCTTCGTGCATGGCCTGATCCCTACATCCTCTTTAGATATTAATTGACCAGGCATAGTGTTGTTTAGAATGGAACAAGTGTTATGGCTTCATAAAAAATTAAATAAAGAATAAAATAGATAACAAACGATTGACATAAAACCATATCATATTGTTCTGCACAAACATTTATAAGGTTGAAAGAACTTCATAAAATAATTCTAAATCCTATGTTTGTTTTTTGCGGAACTAGAAGAGGTGCAACATAGTACTGTCAATTGGTCATGTAAGTGACTGCGCAAGAAGTATAATTGTATAATACAAAAAAAATCAAAATAGGTCTATTAGTAATTTGTGACTGATCACATATTTCGTCTTTCATCTTATACGATTTTTAATTCAAACGTTCTTGATTTTTAATTCAAACTTACCTTAAAGATCACGTATATGCATGATGAGAGTAGTTCTTTTGCATACCATTATTTCTCACCCCGACTTCTTTTTCATTTTTTACTTTTTGTTCCTTTCAAAGCGTGTTTTTTTTGACATGCGAAGCGTGTTTTTTTTTTTAAAATTAATATAGTGTTTGTTATTAGAAGGTTGCCAAGTTTATAATTGATCAAGAAAAGAAATAATTTAATTTGTCAATTTTTTGAAAAGTTATCAAGTTTAAAGAGTACTAAGGAGTAATTTAGGCAAATTACGTTAATTTAAGTTTCAAGATTTCAAAATTCAAGTTTTAAGAAAATAGATACACCTTTTATAAATAGTATAGAGAAGGTTGAGAATTATAGCCATTAGTATATGTAGCTTACAATTAGACATAATTGAACAATGACTCTTGTTCAATGGAAATGTAATTTTCTAAGATATATTCTTGTCATATCAATTTAGCTAAGTTTGGTAATTAATCCCCGGGTTATGTTCACGGATTGTTCATGAACTTTTTGAAACTTTCAATTGTAGGTAATGAACTTTGAAAAACACCGTTATCACCATCCAAACTTTTAAAATTTTCACATATAGGTAATATACTTTTATCTCGCTCCGTTATATGAGTGATGAACTTTTATTCCGGTCCGTCATATGAGTAATATACTTTTACAAAATTTTCACATATGGGTAATATTTTTCAGTACAAAAAAGTTTGGATGATGATAATAGTATTTTCCAAAGTTCATTACCTACAATTGAAAATTTGAGAAAGTTTATGACCAATCTTAGTTCTTATGCTATTTATTAATTTGTATCTTAGTTCTTATGTGAGCATCTACATTTCAAACTGTTTTAGGAGAGGCCGGGTGCTAGTACACAAGTTCGTAAATTGTTTACTAAAGTAGCATTTTGCACTGCTGGATGCATGATCAATTTTTCAAAAATATAATTCCCTGTAAGATTTTTGGTCGTGTATACGAGGATGTATTTTTTTTCTTTGTCGCAAACCTTGTACAGTAAAACCTCTATAAAATAATATTGTTGGGAGCATGATATTTTATTAATTTAGCGAGATATTATTATATCGATAAATTAATAATTTATAAATTTAAAGAGGTTTTACGTATGGCCTATAAATTTCTAAATCCAATATGTACTAGTTACAATGTATACTAGTTAAAGATGGAAAATAAATTAGAAAAACAAGTTCTAATGTGTAATAGGCTAGTAATGAAAATTAAATTACAACATATACTAGTTGTAGATAAAAATAAAGTAGAAAAACAAGTTACAATATGTACTAGTTACAATGTATATCAGTTAAAGATGAAAAATAAATTACAATGTATATTAATTATAGATAAAAAATAAATTATCACGTATGTATATGGAATTTTTTAGTAATTATTAATTTATAGTTTCGTTGGGACTAATAAATATACACTGGGGTTTCAAAAATATTATTATTTTATTATTTTATCGATTGAGATCCAAATTTGTACTAGTCCCAAGTTGGGACCGGACAAATTATTAATTTTATCGAGATTATTAATTTATCGAGTATTAATTTACAGAGGTTTTACTGTACCTTAAATGGATCAACTAACTGGTTTAAAGTAAATAATGGATCAAAGATCCCCTCAAGTTAGAGTCAATTATGTTTGATCATGTTGATTTTATTGTGGGAATGAACTAATAAGTGGGCCTATAATTTTTACTAAAAGAAAATATTTCTTGTATTAAACGCATGATTTTTGTTTTTTAATTATGATACGAACCGGATTGATAAAAGAGACAAATAACGAATAAACAAGATAAATGGTCTATTTTGATGAGATAAGCCAACTCTCCAGTGGTTTATATTAGTGAGATAAACCGACTCTCCAATTGATAACCAAATCAATTGCTTCATATATCCTTTACCGTTGCCTTTGTCCATTTGTTCTTCTTTTCTTTTACAACGCCTCTAATGATTTGAAGAACTTGTTAGACAACAAAGAGAAATCTTAACGTGCTTGTGTCATATATTCCTCCACTTTAAATTGGAACCTTGTCAAACTTTCCTCAAATTTAGATTGGAGCTACATCATTAAACTTTCCTCCCATTCAGACTGAAATCATTTCATCATCTCTCCAACATCAGTTAACCCGTCTTCACGACTCTTGTCTGCCATTCCGTTCGAATCACGTTAAAAATTACTTATGGATGAATAGTAACTCTGTGAACAGTACCCGATGAACAACAATTGATGAACAATGAATTCGATGAACAATAATTTTTTTTATAGGATCGAAAAGCTCTTGATACCTATTGATACGAACCGGATCAATATAGAGATAAAAAGAACAAAACATGTTAAATAGTTTATATTAATGAGATAAACCGACCCCCCAAATGTTTATATTAGTGAGATAAACCGAGTCTACAATTGATTAACAAATCAATACTTCATATTTATTCAACATAATGGAAGTAACATCCCTAACGCCCTATTTGTAATAAAAGATAACCTAATACTAATGCTTGTAGGATAAGTAGAAGACTTGCACAATCCTAATAAAACTGCAACTCCTAATATATATCTAAATATAATACAATTAACTAAATAATAAATATTATTCATATCAAATTACCATGGCAATATAAAACTTGGGTCAATACATGCATACCACATCATAAACAAATAGACTTACTGCAGGGTGATCAATGAACAAAGTCCTTGAGTTTGGAGGTTGGTTAACAAATCAAAACTCACTGGTATATTTAAAACTAGATGTCAACTTAATTTGTGGTAGAACCGCTGATACCCAACCATCAATACTTTGCCACATGCATAGTTTTCAACCAAAAGATATAACAAAACTCATAACTTTTTTTTTTATTATTTTTGTCATATGCACATTCTCTATATATACCGGATCATTTGAGCTGTCTCATTCACAATTTCATCTAGCCTCTAATCCTTTATAGTTCTTGAGCCATCATAGCAACTCAACTCAACTCCATTTTTTAAACATTTTACCAAGTGAGATCCATAGCTTGCTAGGTTGCTGCGATGCAACCACAAATTTCTTCCGGAATAACTTTGCATTTATCCTTCTTTTATAACAACGTTGGTTTGGTTGTACCCCGGATGATTGGACTTGTCGCTCCTTATTCTCCTTATCTTTTACCGTTGCGTTTGTCCATTTTTTCTTCTTTTATTTTACATTGGCCTCTATTGATTTGAAGAACTTGTTAGACAACAAAGAGAAATCTTGACGTGCTTGTGTCATATATTCTTCCACTTTAAATTGCAACCTTGTCAAACTTTCCTCAAATTTAGATTGGAGCTACATCGCTAAACTTTCCTTCCATTCAGACTGAAATCATTTCATCGCCACTCCAACATCAGTTAACCCGTCTTCACGGCTCTTAGCTGCCGTTACTTTCGAATTAAAAATTATGTATGGATGAACATTAACTCCGTGAACAGTACCTGATGAACAATAACCGATGTACAATAATTGATGAACAATGAAAATCGATTAACATTAACTTTTTTTTATAGGATTGAATAGCTCTTGATACCAATTGATACGAACCGGAACAATATAGAGCTAAAAAGAACAAAACATGTTAAATAATTTATATTAATGATATAAACCGACCTCCCAAATGTTTATATTAGTGAAATAAACCGAGTCCTCAACTGATTAACAAATCAATACTTCATATTCATTCAACAAAATGGAAGTTACATGTAAACCAGTTAATGCTTGTAAAGTTTGTTTAGACAATTTATTTATATGTTTATTTAAGTATGGGTCGTATNGCACCGGTGTTTTTCAAATTCATTACTTAGCAATTTGAAAGTTTCAAACAAGTTCATGAACAATCTCGTGAACTAACCCGGGGATTAATTAGCAAAACTTAGCTAAATTCGATATGACGAAGAATATATCTTAGAAAATTAATTTCCCATGAACAAGAGTCATTCTTCAATTAATGTCTAATTGAAATAAGCGCTACAATAGTACTAATGGCCTAAATTTTAACCCTTCCTCATATACTATCTTAAAAAGGTGTATCTATTTTCTTAAAACTTGAATTTGAAATCTTTGAACTTAAATTAACGTACTTGCCTAAAATTACTCCTAGTATCTTAAACTTGATAACTTTCAAAAAAAATTGACAAATTCAAACTTATTTTTTTCATTGATCAGTTATAAACTTGGTCAACCTTCTAATAACAAACACTTATTAATTTTAAAAAAAGAAAAACACGGCTTGCATGTCAAAAACACACGCTTGACAAAGGAACAAAAGTAAAAAATGAAAAAAGAATCGGGTGAGAATATAATGTATGCAAAGACTACTTCATCATGCCATATACGTGATTCTTAGGTAAGTTTGAATTAAAAATCAGGAAAGTTTGAATTAAACATCGATATAAGATGAAAAGCTCTCTCTTGGTGGTGTGGTCACCATCCAAACTTTTAAAATTTTCACATATAGGTAATATACTTTTATCTCGATCCATTATATGAGTGATGAACTTTTATTCCGGTCCGTCATATGAGTAATATACTTTTACAAAATTTTCACATATGGGTAATATTTTTCAGTACAAAAAAGTTTGGATGATGGCATGATAATAGTATTTTCCTAAGTTCATTACCTACAATTGAAAATTTGAGAAAGTTTATGACCAATCTTAGTTCTTATGCTATTTATTAATTTGTATCTTAGTTCTTATGTGAGCATCTACATTTCAAACTGTTTTAGGAGAGGCCGGGTGCTAGTACACAAGTTCCTAAATTGTTTACTAAAGTAGCATTTTGCACTGCTGGATGCATGATCAATTTTTCAAAAATATAATTCCCTGTAAGATTTTTGGTCGTGTATACGAGGATGTATTTTTTTTCTTTGTCGCAAACCTTGTACCTTAAATGGATCAACTAACTGGTTTAAAGTAAATAATGGATCAAAGATCCCCTCAAGTTAGAGTCAATCATGTTTGATCATGTTGATTTTATTGTGGGAATGAACTAATAAGTGGGCCTATAATTTTTACTAAAAGAAAATATTTCTTGTATTAAACGCATGCTTTTTGTTTTTTAATTATGATACGAACCGGATTGATAAAAGAGATGAAAATAACGAATAAACAAGATAAATGGTCTATTTTGATGAGATAAGCCAACTCTCCAGTGGTTTATATTAGTGAGATAAACCGACTCTTCAATTGATAACTAAATCAATTACTTCATATATCCTTTACCGTTGCCTTTGTCCATTTGTTCTTCTTTTCTTTTACAACGCCTCTAATGATTTGAAGAACTTGTTAGACAACGAAGAGAAATCTTAACGTGCTTGTGTCATATATTCCTCCACTTTAAATTGGAACCTTGTCAATCTTTCCTCATATCTAGATTGGAGCTACATCATTAAACTTTCCTCCCATTCAGACTGAAATCATTTCATCATCTCTCCAACATCAGTTAACCCGTCTTCACGACTCTTGTCTGCCATTCCGTTCGAATCACGTTAAAAATTACTTATGGATGAATAGTAACTCTGTGAACAGTACCCGATGAACAATAATTGATGAACAATGAATTCGATGAACAGTAATTTTTTTTATAGGATCGAAAAGCTCTTGTTACCTATTGATACGAACCGGATCAATATAGAGATAAAAAGAACAAAACATGTTAAATAGTTTATATTAATGAGATAAACCGACCCCCCAAATGTTTATATTAGTGAGATAAACTGAGTCTACAATTGATTAACAAATCAATACTTCATATTCATTCAACATAATGGAAGTAACATCCCTAACGCCCTATTTGTAATAAAAGATAACCTAGTACTAATGCTTGTAGGATAAGTAGAAAACTTGCACAATCCTAATAAAACTGCAACTCCTAATATATATCTAAATATAATACAATTAACTAAATAATAAATATTATTCATATCAAATTACCATGGCAATATAAAACTTGAGTCAATACATGCATACCACATCTTAAACAAATAGACTTACTGCAGGGTGATCAATGAACAAAGTCCTTGAGTTTGGAGGTTGGTTAACAAATCAAAACTCACTGGTATATTTAAAACTAGATGTCAACTTAATTTGTGGTAGAACCGCTGATACCCAACCATCAATACTTGCCACATGCATAGTTTTCAACCAAAAGATATAACAAAACTCATAACTTTTTTTTATTATTTTTGTCATATGCACATTCTCTATATATACCAGATCATTTGAGCTGTCTCATTCACAATTTCATCTAGCCTCTAATCCTTTATAGTTCTTGAGCCATCATAGCAACTCAACGTCATCCTACAATGGCTTCCAGTTGCTACTTTTACATTTTTGCACTTGCATTATTCTCCATCACAAGCAATGACTTATGTTATGCTTCACGCAATTTGCTACAAGCAACTCCATCGCTGCCACAACCACAGATGCCCAATATTCCCACACTGCCACAACCACAGATGCCCACAATCCCAACACTGCCACAACCACAAATGCCCACCATCCCGACACTACCTACCATCCCTAATATTCCTAACATGCCTAAGGTTTCCTTGCCTCCATTGCCTTCTATGCCAGCAATGCCTACAATCCCAAACTTTCCAACGACTCTTCCTAATATTCCTTTCTTCGCCCCACCACCTTCAAAGTAGATGAGGGACA
>LBNU01028035.1:12175-26858 GCA_014162995.1 Artemisia annua | reverse complement strand
CTTTTTTTATTATTTTTGTCATATGCACATTCTCTATATATACCAGATCATTTGAGCTGTCTCATTCACAATTTCATCTAGCCTCTACTCCTTATAGTTCTTGAGCCATCTTAGCAACTCAACGTCATCCTACAATGGCTTCCAGTTGCTACTTTTACATTTTTGCACTTGCATTATTCTCCATCACAAGCAATGACTTATGTTATGCTTCACGCAATTTGCTACAAGCAACTCCATCGCTGCCACAACCACAGATGCCCAATATTCCCACACTGCCACAACCACAGATGCCCACAATCCCAACACTGCCACAACCACAAATGCCCACCATCCCGACACTACCTACCATCCCTAATATTCCTAACATGCCTAAGGTTTCCTTGCCTCCATTGCCTTCTATGCCAGCAATGCCTACAATCCCAAACTTTCCAACGACTCTTCCTAATATTCCTTTCTTCGCCCCACCACCTTCAAAGTAGATGAGGGACAAATGTGTTCTTGCAGATCATTAGCAGGGTCTTTGATTCTACATGTTTACTTTCACATTTCCTTAGTTTTGTGTTTCCACATATGGAACAGGCAACGACATTTGCTAGGATACATGATCGACGTGTGCTTTTATTATGTATTTATTATATTTTGTAATCTGTGTGGTTTGATATACTTTATTGTGATATATTGTACATTTTAAGTTGAAAATTTCCATTTTTTTCCAATGTTGATTGTAGCCATCATCTGATAACCACAACTATACTTTTTAATACTATATAGTAAGGCGAGTGTTGGAATTAACATGAATAGGGTTGTAAACGAACCGGACGATCATGGACAAAATTTCTTAAATGGACGAAATTTCTTGTTTATGTTCGTTAGATAAGAAAATAAGGTTGTTCAAGTTCTTTTATGTTCGTTCATTAGGGTGTTAAACGGACATAAATTAATGAACAGACATAAACGATCATAAGAACAAGCAAAAAATATTCAAAACATGTACGTTAACATTTCTTTTTTGTGTCTTAATTATTTATTTGTTTAATCAGTAATTTAGTATGTCTATTATAGTAAAGATATGTTATAAACATATACAATATTCAAACACAAACAAATAATCATACATAAGTGAGCATAAACGAGCATTAGCGGATGTATAATTAGATGTTCGTGAGTGTAAATGAACGAACAAGACTTGTGTTAATGCCATGCATTTAACTAAACGCACTCAAAATCTTGTTCATGTACGTTCATTAATAAATAAATGGTCATAAACGAACTTTTTAGCTGACGGTTCATGAACTGTCCGGCGCTTGTTTGGTTCGCTTACAACCCTAAATATGAATATTTCTTAACTTTACATTAGTAAATAATATTTTCAATTTTCTGTTCCTTATTTGAGGAACAAGTAGAGTGCAATATTATGATACCATAACCATATATGTTTCTTATATCGGTAAAGAAGTGGCGCGGAAACAAATAACTCAATAAGTTAAATTAAAAGGTGGACGTTTATCAAATATCAATCCTTCTAAACTACAAGAAGTTTTGGAATTCCACATGCAGAAACAAAGTTTGTGTTTCTTTGCTGATACAAGTCTATAACTCCTAATAATAACCAATACTTTAAAGATTAATTCTGAAAACTGATGATGTTTGTTTCAGTGTCACTGCCCACAAAATGCGTTCTCAAGAAGTGAGCTAATCAAACATATCCTACATTCCATATGATGTGTTGTGGAAAAGTGGACAGTGCATTTGTATATACATGGTTAACTAATATTCCGCCATGGTAGCTGGAAAATATATATGTGAGATAGATGAATATATCTTGTATGTTTGGTCGTTATTTATAGTAGACATTCTCTAGTCTCTTGATATCTTGCATCGTTGTAGTTTTTTTTTTTTTTTTTTTTTTTTTTTTTTTTTTTTTTTTTTTATTATTATTTTTTTTTTGTAAAAGTCAAACGACCCGGTAAATATATTACTCCAAAAAGCTTTAATACAACGGATTATGGGTTGGATCCCATATCTCGCCCGTTACATAGCGAAACCTTACATACGAGATACTGCCTATTTTCTAAACCACAGAAACAAAAAAACTAACCACATGAGAACAAAGATATGACAAAATATAACCTAATTCCTACGCCTTGGATATTAAAGCCATACATGGCATTATAGCAGCATAAATTCCCTGAAAGATCATAAATTTGCTTCGAATAATCATCATAGTCTCAAACTCATTCTTCACAGCTTCATGACCACCACCAAAAAGATTTGTTGATTCCGTCGAACGGGTTAAGAACCTCATCATCATCATTATCAGAAACCACAACCTCGCCACCTTTGAAAATGGGTTAGCCTCTTAGTGTAAGAGGTAGACGGAATAGGATGACCATCATCATCCACAAGAGTAGCTTTCCCATCAATAAGTAGCTTTTCAAGCTTACCAATTTTCTCAACTATAGGAGTAGAACCCTTACTAGACTCTTCCTCATTAACTTCCATTGTATTACCTGTCTTAGTAGACTCATCCGTAGTAACTTCCATTGTACGACCATCATCCACATCCTTGTTGTTGTCAGCATCCGTATTATCCATATTAAGAGCAGCAAACTGATTAGATGTAGAAAGCTTCGTTCCACTCGTACTAGGCACATCGGAAGCCTTTTTCTTAGTGCCATCTACCTTCTTAGGTTTAGGAGGATTCATTTTGGGTTGATACTGAAACTTCTTACCCACACCAGGTTTAATAAACCCTCCTTTACCCTGAGTTGTAGAACCACCTTGCTTACAGTTCTTTTTATTATTGACAGTCGTGAAACCATCATTAACAGGCTTATTAGGCTGAACTGGAGGTGCAACAACTTTAGGACAATCAATTAGAGTATGACCAAAGATCTTACAGTTATCACAACGAGGTGGTTTCCACTCATATTCAACTCGTATCTTCTCAATAGTCGAACCCGAACTATCAAGTAATGGTATCTCGACAGTGAGGCTATCCCGAAGCACCTCATCCGATTTCACTTCTATCATGCATCTTGCAAAACTACTACGGCCCCACGAGTCCTTGCACATTTGGCTTGTAAAAGCATCTAACCTTTTGGGCGTGCCAATAAGTGTAGCAAGAAGACTGAGGCCATCATCAGAAAATATAGCAAGGGGAACATCATGGAATTTAACCCACACCGGGATGTTAGTCAAATCCTCTTTAAGTAGGTTTGTGTTCAAAGTCCATGATTTAAGAATAATAGGAACATTTCTGATCAACCAAGGGCTGTTTTCAAGCACATCATCGACACCTTTCTTCGAATTGAACTTAAAGAAGAAGAACCCCTTTGCATTCATCATTACCTTTTGCACACCAAACTTAGCCCATGCATTGCGTACATAGTAATCAACAACAGGAAAAGCAAGGCGTTAGCCAAGGAAGTAACCGTATAGAGTATTCTCAAACCTCGTGTTCACCTCTTCCACTACTTTTATTGGAACTGAAAGGTCAACATCATCCTTCTTTCTGCTACATTCCAACCTTCGAAAATTTGACACGTGTTTTTGAGGCTCATTAGACGTAGCACCCGCGTAAGAGACCGACTTCACTTCAATACCACTAGTAATATCAACCTTGGGATGATTAGGACCAGATGTTGCACTCTCTTTCAGAGTCACGTTCAAATTGTGCAAATCAGAAGAGGAATCGGTGTTAGCAACAATCTCACGTTGAATTTTATTCATGGCTTCATCAAAATTCTTATGCGCATTAGCTATCAATTGTTCCACATTAGGCTGTTTAGAGCCATTAGCAGACGAATTAGGTGAACCATGAAGCTGCTNATGGACGAAATTTCTTGTTTATGTTCGTTAGATAAGAAAATAAGGTTGTTCAAGTTCTTTTATGTTCGTTCATTAGGGTGTTAAACGGACATAAATTAACAAACGGACATAAACGATCATAAGAACAAGCACAAAATATTCAAAACATGTACGTTAACATTTCTTTTTCGTGTCTTAATTATTTATTTGTTTAATCAGTAATTTAGTATGTCTATTATAGTAAAGGTATGTTATAAAAATATACAATATTCAAACACAAACAAATAATCATACATAAGTGAACATAAACGAGCATTAGCGGATGTATAATTAGATGTTCGTGAGTGTAAATGAACGAACAAGACTTGTGTTAATGCCATGCATTTAACTAAACGCACTCAAAATCTTGTTCATGTACGTTCATTTAATAAATAAATGGTCATAAACGAACTTTTTAGCTGATGGCTCATGAACTGTCCGGCGCATGTTTGGTTCGCTTACAACCCTAAATATGAATATTTCTTAACTTTACATTAGTAAATAATATTTTCAATTTTCTATTCCTTATTTGAGGAACAAGTAGAGTGCAATATTATGATACCATAAGGGCAAATTATTTAAAAAAGTACCATACTTGCCACGCTTTCATCTTATGGGTATCGAACTAAAAAATTTCATTTTCAGGGCAATAAAGTTGATTTTTTTTATTTATATGGGTAACATTTGACCCTCTAAACCGGTTCCCGGTTGCACCTATGTTAGGATATTGCCACATCACCAAGTCAAAAACCAACTAACCCCAAATTGTTGCCACATCACCAAGTCAAAATTAATAAGTACCCCATGACCAAATTCATCTCATAACATCTTGGGATAATTGTTTCAAAATGTAACGAACTTGCCACGTTTTACAATGTTGTGTATGTTGCTTTTAATTTTACTAAATAAAGCGAATAATTGCCTAATCAGTCTATTGTGTGCATTATTTAGTAAAATATAAAGCAACATACACAACATTGTAAAACGTGTCAAGTTCGTTACATTTTCAAACAATTATTCCCTTTGTGTCATTCTAATATAATAAAGGGAATAATTGTTTGAAAATGTAACGAACTTGCCACGTTTTACAATGTTGTGTATATTTTACTAAATAATGCACACAATAGACTGATTAGGCAATTATTCGCATTATTTAGTAAAATTAAAAGCAACATACACAACATTGTAAAACGTGGCAAGTTCGTTACATTTTCAAACAATTATCCCTAACATCTTATCTCTACATGAACAATTTGATCTAATCAACATACGTACCCCATGGACTACGGTTCGAATTCCAACTCAACAAAATTAATTAGCTCACAAGTCAAGAAAATAAGCTTATGAATAAGCTTATACGTGGGCTTAAACTCACGGTACACCAAACCCAAATACAAAGACGCACCCAAATGATGATACCCAATTTTTATACTATTCGGTTATTATCGAATCTTTATTTCCCGTTGGTTTTAACCCAAAGCGATTCACGCCGAACCCAAACCCAAACCCAAACCCAAATGATGCAACCCAATTTTTATGCTATTCGGTAGTGGCGCGTGGGAGACGGATTTACGCGGGTAGACTTCACAAACATAGTCACAACAATGATTAGGAGGTGAGAGTGGTTGTGGTTTTGTTGTGGTAGTGGCGGCTCACAGTGGTAAGTGGTGGTGACTTGTGGCGTCGGTGGCAGGAACAAAAGGGGCGGGGAGGTGATGGATGAAGGTGAAGATAGTGGTGGGTGGCGGCCGTCTGTGGTGAAGGTGAAGATAGTGGTGGATCAAGTGTTGTAAATAAAGATAGTAAATAAGATGGATGAAGGTGAAGATAGGATTTATAAGGATTGGGTTTGTCTGGTATGGAAGAAATAGAGGGGAAAGAGAAACAAAATGGGCTTACGTGGCTTGATGACTAGGCAGTTAACTTGTACAAGGTGGACAAAACCGGATGGGATACCCACATAAATAAAAAAAAATCAACTTTATTGCCCTGAAAATGAATTTTTTTAGTTCGATACCCATAAGATGAAAGCGTGGCAAGTATGATACTTTTTTAAATAATTTGCCCATACCATAACCACGTTTCTTATATCGGTAAAGAAGTGGCGCGGAAACAAATAACTCAATAAGTTAAATTAAAAGGTGGACGTTTATCAAAATATCAATCCTTCTAAACTACAAGAAGTTTTGGAATTCCACATGCAGGAACAAAGTTTGTGTTTCTTTGCTGATACAAGTCTATAACTCCTAATAATAACCAATACTTTAAAGATTAATTCTGAAAACTGGATGATGTTTGTTTCAGTGTCACTGTCCACAAAATGCGGTTCTCAAGAAGTGAGCTAATCAAACATATCCTACATTCCATATGATGTGTTGTGGAAAAGTGGACAGTGCATTTGTATATACATGGTTAACTAATATTCCGCCATGGTAGCTGGAAAATATATATGTGAGATAGATGAATATATCTTGTATGTTTGGTCGTTATTTATATACGACCATTCTCTAGTCTCTTACATATCTTGCATCGTTTGTAGTTTACAACTATATGCTCCTGTTTTATTCTCATTTAGGTTTTCCTATAATACTCCCTCTCGTAATAAATGGTTTAGCTGTCTCAAAGTTGCCAAAATGAGTTTAAACTTAGTTTAGAATGTTGGTCTTTTTCATTAGGAATTTGTTATTAATTCTTAAGCAAATGAAGAAATTAGAGGATACGTTCTTTGAACTAATGTGGCAAGACAACAGTAGAATCATCATTTTCCAGATATTTTCTGAAAATAGCTTACCTAAGTATGCTTATAAAATGATAAAAGAATACAATTATTCTTGTTTGAAGGTTGCTTAACAAACTTGAAGCTAATAATAACCCCATTATCTCAATACTGCTCACTGCATGTCATTCGATGTTGAAAATGCTGATAGACTGATATTATTGGCAAGACTCTTGCACAATTATGGATACTTGCCATCTGTATAGTTTCCACCAACCAAAGTAAAGTCTTAACAAAATTGCTGTCTTTTTTTTTCTTATTAGTTTATACTTATTCAAAACAGACAAACAGTATCTCTGCGCATTCTCTACCGACTCTATATATATAAACTATAACTCCTTTGTGCTTTCTAATTCATAACTTAAGCAAGTCCATAAGCCTTTCCTTGCTCAGTAACTCACATTCATCCAACAATGGCTTCTATTTGCTACTTTTACATTTTTGCACTTGCACTAGTATCCGTCACTAGCAATGAGATGTGCTATGCTTCACGCAATTTGCTGCAAGCAAATCCAACAGTACCACAACCACAAATACCCACAATCCCGACACTTCCACAACCACAAATCCCCACAATCCCGACACTTCCACAACCACAAATGCCCACACTCCCGACTTTACCCACTATCCCCACAATCCCTAATATGCCCAAGGTTTCCTTGCCTCCATTGCCTTCTATGCCTACCATCCAAAACTTTCCAACTACGCTTCCCAATATTCCTTTCTTTGCTCCACCACCTTCAAAGTAGATTCTGGACATGATCATATTATCATATCGGGAAAGTCATTGATTCTACTATTTTATATTCACTTTTTCTTAGTTTTGTGTTTCTGCATATTGGAAACGCTGCATTTACTAGGATACATGATTGCCGAGTGTTATTTTTTTATGTATTTTCTATGTCTCGTAACCTGTATGGTGTGATATACTTTCTTGTAATATATCTTTTATTTTAAGGTGAAATGCTCCATTTTTTGTCTAGACTGTAGACATGGTCTCATCGCCACATCCCACTACAACAATAACCACTTTAGACGACGGACATTTTTTAGCGACGACGTATGCATGCCGTCGCTAAAAGCCCGTGAGACCAACAATTTCAATAAAGATTTTGTATACAAGTTTGATCGTGAGACCCACACTTTTAGCAACGACAATTGTCGTCGCTATATGTATATGTTAATTAAATAGTATATATATTTAAATTAATTTTTTTATTTCTATTTTCTTATTTGGTTATTCCCTCCTAAAACCAATTCATCCCGCCTAGGTCATTATTGATAAAACGTGTCGTCGCTAAATATGTGTATCAATTAAATATTAATTATTTTCAGATTGAATAATTGCTTTTATGAAAAAGTTTAAATAATGATTTCTTAATGCTCATATACCTTTAGCGACGACAATCGTCGCTAAAGTCCACTCGTTTTAAATTAAAATAATATTGTTTAAAATAATTTTAAAAAATATATATAAAATAGGTTTATTGACAGAATCAGTAATTTATAAATTATAAAAATTATCTTTATAGTAAAAATGTGTTTAAGTTGTAAAGGTAGCTAATTACGAAGATGGTAGTACATCATGGTTAATACTTTTGTATTTGGACTTGTGAAGGAATCATTTTATGTTAAATGCATCAGAAAATGAGATAGAATAACTCAATCACAAATGTGTTCATATACGCAAACTATTAGTTAAGGTAATATTTCGCAGATAAATCGTAATATTATGTTCCACAATCTGATTTAAAAAGTACGAGTTTCGTTTCAAATTCGCAATTTCTTCCGCCTCCACTAAGGCTATTCCTATAAAAGGCCTCATATCTTTGTAAGATTCTGTAAAACCGATTGTATTGAATGCATAAGTTCGGTACATAATACAATATAAATAAGATACAAGTATGGCCCAAATACATACGGGCCTAGACACACCCTAATATTAATCGTCTAACAATCTTCCCTCCGTTCAAATACTAAGAAAGAAAAAATAAAAAAATACAAAAAAACTTAAGAAAAAAAATATAGATGAATTTGGTTCTACAACACAATCTCATTTCGTAGATAAACAAAGCGAATTCATTATGTATTTCCTGGCATGGGAGAGTATTTTAAGAGACGAACTAGTAGATATACTTGTAGGCAGTAATAAAAGAAAAAATATGAAAAAATTAAGGAGATTGAACAAATTCACTATAGCTGTGCAAAATATTGTAGGGAATTTTCCGCGTTTTTGTTTGATGATATGGGCCGTG
This sequence comes from Artemisia annua, assembly GCA_014162995.1. Classification (NCBI taxonomy): domain Eukaryota; kingdom Viridiplantae; phylum Streptophyta; class Magnoliopsida; order Asterales; family Asteraceae; genus Artemisia; species Artemisia annua. The sequence continues at coordinate 17,978 of LBNU01028035.1, read as the reverse complement.
TGCATCTATTTTGGAAGAGTGTATTAAGCAACTGAAGAGACTTGACGAATTCATTCCTGCGAAAAATAATTTTCCTAAAGATTTGTTCATCAACTATGATTAAGTAGCATACATGTAAATGTTTTGTTCTTTAAGTTTATATGATCTACTGCATTTCTCCCCTTTTTTATTGAACGAATACAAGTCAATCTTTACTTTTTACCATTTTGAGTTTCTTTTATACTTTTTGGTAAACATTATAGGATACAATTAGGAATACAAAATGTCCAATCAAATGTTGAGTTCAGTAACCAATGCAACTTTATTTATTTTCTCGGGTCGCGATATTACTGCGATTTAAATGTAAAAACCAATAAAGGTAAATAAACTTCTATTTATACACATTCACATACACAGACTTTCAACCGTTAGTAAACTAATCCATTAATTCTAAAGGTAAAAACTACATGGCTTCTTCTCTCCAAATGACCTCACCGAGGCCAAATTGTGAATCTTCATCAAGTTCAGAGATACTGATAGAAAGTTGTATGATATGAAATTGGACGTCATAACAAGAAAAATTTGTCTTGCAGAAAAGAGGTATGTCATGATTCTGTTATAAAAAGTAGCAAAAGAAGAAAACAAAATCTTACGCTACACGCTGAGATTCGGTTGCTAATAGCGTATGGAGCCTTCAGCCCAACAGGCTAAAGCCCATACACTCGAGATAGGCATGCTAAGGCTAAAACCTATCAAACACTTGCCTAGGAAGCCAATCCTTAGGGCAGACCTAAATAAAGACCTGATAGACAAGGTCATGTTGCATAAGTCCTGGAACTCCTTCTAGGACCACTACAACAAACAGAACGCGTGTCGTTATCTCATTCGCATAGAGGTAATGCTACGAACATTACGCTAGTATATAGCAATCGTGCATCGATCATTCCATGCACTTGGAAGAGCCAATGATATCATGTCACGTGTCATTCTTGTCTCCTCCTTTGGATGTCTCCCACATGGACCATCCTTAACCATTGATGGTGTTTAAAGGTGGCTCGAAACTCTAAACACATCCCTATAAATATCGGTCTCATTCCCTTGGAATAGACCAAGCCAAATCAAATGAATTCTCACATTCACATACGACTACACACTAGTCATCTCGTGAGTGTTACCCCAACTCGTGACTTCGGTCACACCTTGGGGTCCTTACCGAATGTGGGAAACTAAACGAGTGACTATCCTTAACCCCAATACGTACCTTAAGTAAAGATGGTACCATCCGTGCTATCCTCAACATAATAACAAGCCACTATTTTCATTTTCCCGATCACCGGAAAACTGTTGTATCTAAAAACCTCATTGTTTGTCCATCAAACCGTAACAATAAAAGTTTTTCACAAGAACACCTATCTTCTATCACTGGAAAATCATCAGATATAGAACTTTTTCCGCACAAAACACAAAACTATCATTTAATCTCAACAAAAGTCTGTTTTTAAAATCAGAAAACTCATATTTCACGGAAATGTCGGAATTACAAAATCTATCAACACCACCACTACCTCAGCTCCTGCGTTTGATGCATCCGGTCCCATAACACCGATGACATCACACACACAAAAGAAATTCGGGAACTTGTAACACAAAATAACCACAACGTTATGTCACATTATTCTGGCATTTGTTCTTACTTCAGGATGCATGTTTAGATTTTACTAAAACTTAAGGTTCATTAGTTTATGTTGATATGATAGGTGGAGCTTAGTGATGTTTATAATTGCATGCTGAGAAATGGTCAGAACTTTATGTCCTCACTTTGATAAAATTTGATCACCTATTAGCAGTGCAAGGTCGAAAAGAGTCGTTTTGTCTTTCGCCAAAATTTTTGATACGCAGATGCTTTCATAATTGCTTGATGAGATAGGGAAATAAGTCATCAAACAGAAAATGTTCTTGATTTTTGAGGTTGTTAAACTACTTCTAACCTAGATAAACTATTGGCTTTTTTCAAACGTACAAGGCATCAATCTTGACAAGCATATGCTCATCTACTAGACATTCTTCCATTTGTGGTTGCCAATACAAGGTTGATAAACAGCTCACAACTATAACGATATTACGAACAACCAATTAAAAGACGTAACATTGGAATTTCATATTTTTAATATTATGATAATCATAAGACTCCCAAATGTTCCCTCTATATATTTCTAGCTTTATGTGCATTCTTCCTCACAATTAATCAAGTTGAGTAGTCTCTACTAAACAACACTTGAGCCTAATTTAGCTAATCACAGCAAATCTTGCCATGGCTTCCACCAGCTACATGTACCTTCTAGTTGTTGCCGCATTATTCCTTGCGCACAATGAGATGTGTTATGCTTCACGGAATTTGTTGCAAGCAAATCCAACCCTGCCACAACCACAGATACCCACTATACCTACATTGCCACAGCCACAGATGCCCACGATTCCGACACTCCCACAGCCGCAGATGCCAACCATCCCATCACTGCCACAGCCACAAATACCCACTCTCCCGACCCTTCCTAACATGCCCAAAGTTTCATTACCTCCTCTGCCATCTATGCCGACAATGCCTACAATCCCAAATCTTCCAACATCTATTCCTAATATTCCTTTCTTTGCTCCACCACCATCCAAAAAGTAGACTATGCACACTGTTGCTAGATAAGATGGAATACAATGATACAGGCTGTTATGTGATGATTAGGAGGTGTGACGGACTTTGATCCAATTGTTTTACATTTACCTTTTCTTATTAAATGTGCTTCAACATATGGGATTGGTAGCTAGGGTTATATGAGCAAGGAGTGTCCAATTCTGTGTTGCTTTTTTGTTTTTGTGTAGTCTGAGTGGTTTGTTGTAATATATTCATATTTTTACTTTTAAATGAATGATTCAGTCTTTATGTCATAGCTTCGCGCATGGTCTAATGATCCCTACATCCTCTTCAGATATTAATTGACCAGGCATAGTGTTGTTTACAATGGAACAAGTGTTATGGCTTCATAAAAAATTAAATTAAGAATAAAATAGATAACAAAGATTGACATAAAACCATATCATATTGTTCTGCACAAACATTTATGAGGTTGAAAGAACTTAATAAAATAATTCTAAATCCTATGTTTGTTATTTGGGGAACAAGAAGAGGTGCAACATAGTACTGTCAATTGGTCATGGATGTGATCTGCGCAAGAAAGGATAATTGCAGAATATTTAAAAAAAATCAAAATAGAAGGCTATTAGTAAATTGTGACTCATATATATTTCGTCTTTCATCTTATACGATTTTTAATTCAAACTTACATTAAAGATCATTTATATTCACGATTTCGTCTTTCATAGTTCAGATCATTTCTATCATGTTTGGGTATAAAATAAGGTGTTCATAATTAATCTCAGTTGTGATATGTGGTTTAGAATAGAAAATGGATTAATATCTTCTCAAGTTAGAGTCAAACACGATTGATCATGTTGATTTTATTGTGGGAGTGAATTAATAAGTGGGCATATAATTTTTAATAAAAGAAAATATTTTATGTATTAAACGCATGCTTTTTGTTTTTGAATTATGATGCGAACCGGATTGATAAAAGAGATGAAAATAACTAATATACAAGATAAATGGTCTATTTTAATGAGATAAACCAACCCCCAATGGTTAATATTAGTGAAATAAACCGACTCTCTAATTGATAACCAAATCAATTACTTCATATTCAACATAATGAAAGTTACATCCCTAATGCCCTATTTATAATACTTGTAGGATAAGTAGAAGACTTACCCAATCCTAATAAAACTGCAACTCCTAATATATATCTAAATATAATAAAAATAATTATATAATAAATATGATTCATATCAATACTCCCGCCCAAAAACACCTTGTCCTCAAGGTGTTGCTTTGAACGATCTTGATTCCCGGATCCCATGTTCTTCGTTGACTCCCTTTTGATAACACCAACTACAGGTAGTAGTCATGAAATTGTTTTGCGAGTTGTTTCCGAAGATATGCAGTCTTATAAGGCCCGTTTGAAACTTTCATGCTATCTTGTGCGTACTCTTGAAAACTCCATTTTTTAAACATTTTACCAAGTGAGATCCATAGCTTGCTAGGTTGCTGCGATGCAACCACAAATTTCTTCCGGAATAACTTTGCATTTATCCTTCTTTTATAACAACGTTGGTTTGGTTGTACCCCGGATGATTGGACTTGTCGCTCCTTATTCTCCTTATCTTTTACCGTTGCGTTTGTCCATTTTTTCTTCTTTTCGTTTACATTGGCCTCTATTGATTTGAAGAACTTGTTAGACAACAAAGAGAAATCTTGACGTGCTTGTGTCATATATTCTTCCACTTTAAATTGCAACCTTGTCAAACTTTCCTCAAATTTAGATTGGAGCTACATCGCTAAACTTTCCTTCCATTCAGACTGAAATCATTTCATCGCCACTCCAACATCAGTTAACCCGTCTTCACGGCTCTTTAGCTGCCGTTACTTACGAATCACGAGAATTAAAAATTATGTATAGATGAACATTAACTCCGTGAACAGTACCCGATGAACAATAACCGATGTACAATAACTGATGAACAATGAAAATCGATTAACATTAACTTTTTTTTATAGGATCGAATAGCTCTTTATACCAATTGATACGAACCGGAACAATATAGAGCTAAAAAGAACAAAACATGTTAAATAATTTATATTAATGAGATAAACCGACCTCCCAAATGTTTATATTAGTGAGATAAACCGAGTCCTCAACCGATTAACAAATCAATACTTCATATTCATTCAACAAAATGGAATTTACATCCCTAACACCCTATTTGTAATATAAGATATCTTAGTCCTAATGCTTGTAGGATAAGTAGAAGACTTGCACAATCGTAATAAAACAACAACTCCTAATGTGTATCTAAATATAATAAAATTATCTAAATAATAAATATGATTCATATCAAATTACCATGGCAATATAAAACTTGAGTCAATACATACCACATCATAAACAAATAGACTTACTGCATGGTGATCAATGAACAAAGTCCTTGAGTTTGGAGGTTGGTTAACAAATCAAAAGTCACCAGTATATTTAAAACTAGATCTCAACTTTGTGGTAGAGCCGCTGATAGACTAAGCCCAACCATCAATACTTGCCACATGCATAGTTTCCAACCAAAACATATAACAAAACTCATAACTTTTTTATTATTTTTTTCATATGCACATTCTCTATATATACCAGATCATTTGAGCTGTCTCATTCACAATTTCATCTAGCCTCTACTCCTTATAGTTCTTGAGCCATCTTAGCAACTCAACGTCATCCTACAATGGCTTCCAGTTGCTACTTTTACATTTTTGCACTTGCATTATTCTCCATCACAAGCAATGACTTATGTTATGCTTCACGCAATTTGCTACAAGCAACTCCATCGCTGCCACAACCACAGATGCCCAATATTCCCACACTGCCACAACCACAGATGCCCACAATCCCAACACTGCCACAACCACAAATGCCCACCATCCCGACACTACCTACCATCCCTAATATTCCTAACATGCCTAAGGTTTCCTTGCCTCCATTGCCTTCTATGCCAGCAATGCCTACAATCCCAAACTTTCCAACGACTCTTCCTAATATTCCTTTCTTCGCCCCACCACCTTCAAAGTAGATGAGGGACAAATGTGTTCTTGCAGATCATTAGCAGGGTCTTTGATTCTACATGTTTACTTTCACATTTCCTTAGTTTTGTGTTTCCACATATGGAACAGGCA